>JAJHUR010093437.1:0-55792 GCA_027495735.1 Lutjanus campechanus | reverse complement strand
AGCAGTAAAAGCAGTAAAAGCAGTCTTAAGCTGTAGTCCAGTGTTCAAAAAAAGTTGGACATTGTAATTTACAAATCATTTATGATCTATATTCAATTGAATGTAGTACAAAAGAGAAGATATTCAGTATTAAAACTGAATTATCTTGTTGTAATAAACAGGAATGTCTCTCACAATTCACATTCACAATCACTCTGTGACACCACAGACAGTAGTTGGTCTGTCACTTGCCCTCTTTCACACTTGCAAAAGTTACATACTGACGAAGAATTTCTACTCTGACCAGGCAGTAATCTGTGTTTGTTTGCAGTTAGTCCTGTAACATTATCCCCTGGACTCCTCATTTGTCTGCTCAGCTGCACTGCCATGCAAGATGACTCATGGTGGCGTAAGCTGCACACTACAATACCGGGTATACCTATCAGTTTAATAGAAAGAGTAAAAACAGGAGAGTCTGTATTTATGATGGTATTGAAAATCATACCATTGAGATTTAATACCCTGGTATACTATAATACCTTTATGCCGCCAAAGCCGAACAGTAGGCTATTGTTATTTCAATGTTTAAATAAATATTTAATCAATATTTTCTGCTGCTATGTATGTTTTCTGTATTTTAGTAAGTAAGTCAAATTAGTTTTAACTATTTATACTGAGCATTTTTAGCACAAATTTTTCTTGAGGATACGTTCCACCCTCTGAGATTTATGGGGATTTATTAGCAGAAATTAAATATTTTAAATGTTTTAATTAGTGTATAATCACCTGGAAATAAGAATAATTGTGTTTTCATGACCTTAGAATAAAATGTTTATATAGAGAGGGCACTGGTCCTCATCCATCGATACTGTTACACCATCATTTTTCTATAGTAACAGAGAACAGAAAACATCAAACACGGGATCTAGAGAAGGCCTTTTGAGTTTTCTGCGAGTTTTGTGGCCACAGTTGGTTATCCTACATGCTTGCAAGGGCGGAGATGTTAGATCCCACTAAATCCTACACATTGGTCCTTCATGCTCCTTATCTCATTTTCAGGTTGTAGCTACAAATTGTGAACAGTAATTAAGCTGTCACTCAAACCTGTTTCTGCCTTCTCAACCTTTAAATTTCAACTTCCTCTTTTGAGTTTTGGCTATTTATAATCTTAGTAATTTTCATAAGTTGAACTCATTTGTGAACTGGATTCAGATTTGATCAAATAAAAGTCTAATTTCAAAAGCCTACATAATTAGTATGCTCTATATTGTTTGAAAAGGGACAGTATCCTTAGAACATAAATGTAAGCGCAAAGCCCAGTCATGTGCCCCTCAAAATTAAGGAGAGAAAAACTGCCTCAGTGACTTAAGCAATGACGTAACACTAACCAGGTCTAGGTTATATATGTGCAAGGCTGTTATAATGCACAGCATTAGATGATGTTTTAAGCTTTTTTTTTTCAAATGTATGATAGCTGTCTTAGGTAGCTTTCAATGCAGTATACTCCCATCAAAGGGTTACAGTCACTTGAGTACTATTTCTGTTTCTGAACCCAGGGCCACAGCTTTGGTAATATGGCTGGGGTGCAGGATCTTGGCGACACCAGTGTCAATACAAAGAAACACGTGTGTCAGGGATTCTTGTCTTAATTTACGATGCAGGCCCAAGTCTTCCTGTTCTAAAATAGACTGACCCACATCTTAACTCAGGGGCCTTTTTAGGCCCCATCTGTCTGTGTCAGAAGCATACGGTGACAACCTCATGCTGACAAAAGGTCAGCTCTAGACATGTCACTAAAGAAGTTACTTTATCTTTGCAGCTTAGAGAACATTTTCAGCAGAGCCAATAGGGCTTCCCTAAAGTGATTAATAATGCAGGTTGTCAGTCCGACTCTACATACTTGGTTGTTTAGCGGAATGCAATGGCTCTGTTATATCACCGAGCCGATGGTAGCACAAGGCCAGCTGCTGAAGATTATCTGTCCTTCAAGGCTTATGTTACGGTAATATACTGTAGGATCAAATTTAGGTCACTGGCATGATTTATGGGGAAAACAAAAATGATTACATAACTCCAACAAGATTATTAGTGTCTGTATAGTATGCTTCTAATATTGTTACAGTGAAATAATAACACTCAATGGACAGGTTTTATTAATTAGAATAAATAAACATCATTATTAGTCTTAATGTAGAACAGTGTGGCATCGATGAACACTGACATAATAAGCAAGACAAAAGGGGGGAAAAAGACATGATCCATGATCATCTTGCAGTGATCGAGAGACAAAGTTAGATAAACATCAAATAGCCTGAAGTTGGTCGAGAGAGAAACTAGGTCAAGAAATAGCTAAAAGCACTGATTCTTATGTAAGCTATATAGAGTTCTTGTCAATGCTTGCTTTGCTGATACATTGATTTGATTATATGAAAAATCTGGCGGTGGTCCATGTCACCTGGAGCTTGGTTGGCGCCTTTATGCTTCAGAAAAACTGCTCATCTAATAGTGTCTGAAACCTTGTGAAACAAGTTTTGAAACCAACCTGATGACTGAAGCAGCTACATTTACATATAAAATATTTCTTAAATTCAACTGAAATCAGTTGGAAATTCCAATTTTAGCGTTTACATAGAAGCTAAATAAAGTGATCTGATAAGACATCTGTGTTTACATGCCCCAAGCATGAATCAGAGGATAACTTTTTTGACATGCACAAACTGGTTCCGCCTGCTGTGAAGTGTTTAATCTGCTGAAAATACAACAAAAGAAGAAGTTGATTCCGGCTTGCCAACCACCAGTAAACAAAGAATTTTCAAGCATGTTGTATCCTGGGAACAATATTAGTGTCTTTAAATCTCTTAAGTTTTCTCACAGAAAAATTGTATCCACTACTGACCAGCTTTGTCAAGGCATGTTAATGAGGCACCTTTATTCTGATTGTGCTATTACTATGATTATTTGTGGAATATTAGGCTCCATGTAAATGCAGCTGGCGATAGGCCAGTTTTGCAAAGTTAAGGTTGAGAAGTAGGCAGAGTTTGAATTTCTCTTTTAAGCTGTGTTTTTTATTTTCCCAACCACTCCCTCACTTTTTGGGTGTACAACAGAGTTTAACAGTGTCACCTAGGCATATTCCTTGTATGTGAAAACTTGCTTGACATTAGTGTCTTGTCCATTGTTGCCAACAGCAGCATATCTGTCAGTAGTGAACACACAGAACCAGTTGGCGCACTCTGTGATGCCACAAGAGAGAGAGCTCACTCACAGTGGAGTATTTTTCCATGACGTTCTGGTGTGCGAGTGTGTGTGCAGTCTATTTCCTCTGTTACATCAGAGTACTTTTGTTCAGAAGATTGGCTTTTTGCATCATGAAAGCCTATAGAAACTTGCGTGTTTTACTTGCAGAAAGAGAATTAGAGACCTGTCATCTGGTTATAATCAATAAACAGATGAGACCTGCAATACAGCAATATTTTGTAACACTTATGATGGGCTGCATAATCTTGAAACTACAAATGGCACTCGTGATATGATTTTGAAACCAAGGCTTTTTCTACAAATTATGCCAAAGAGATCACGTGTTTCAGGATAAACAGAACATGAAACAGGAATTAACAGAAATGGTTGCTGTGGCATGCACACAACCTCTACAACTTATGGAGAACCTCAAATATTTGCCACATTAGTTTGGAGAAGTCACAAATTTAAGAGATTTCATCTGTGACATCAAACTGATGTTGCAAGCAATTGTATACCTTAATAAATATGCAGGAGCAATGATACAAAATAGTCAACAAGAATCAGCTAAAGTCAATATGATCATCAAACAGTCAAGAAAACTTTCTGAAAAAAAACTGCTGCCACATATAACTCAATGACTTGGACATCCAAACCTCCATGATAATTGTTTCAATTTGGGTTTTTGTATAAAAACTTTTTTTGCAAGCACCTCAACGGGAAAGTCATCATCATCAACAAAACACACTGGCGTTTTGTCTAATCTGGTCTCGATCTCTCTTCAAATAAGTGAAAAGGAAGTGTGTAATTTTGCTAAATGAGTAAATGACAACCCCTTTCTGCAACTCAGCAGTTCTGATACTGCCAAACAGACTGCTTAGAGAATATAACCCCTTTAATTAATTCTTGTACTGGTATGTCATATTTATCTAACAACAGTGGTGGACAAAGTATTCAACCCCAGTACTTGAGTCAAAGTATAGATACTCCTGGACAAATTTTACTCAACTACAAGCGAAAATTGCTCAGTCAAAATTTTACTCAAGTCAAACTACTAAAGGACTTACTTAAGTATTTAAAAGTACAAATTACAAAGTACATTTCTAATATCAATACAGTGCTGTATTGTTTTCACAGTGCATTTATAGAACCTTGTAATTCTCTGAAACCACCTAATGATGCACTGACTCGTTTGTAGATCCACTATGGTGCTCAGCATTTTGATGCTGAGCAAACGCAGTGTGCTATCTGACTACTAACCACTATAGAAACACCTATAAAAACTTCAGCATGGAAATGCCAACTCTAAGGAGTTCTCAGAGTCTGTTAAATAATTGAGATTTCTTTCTGGCTTCAGGGGCAGTATATACATTAATTATGTGGTATTTTCACCCCAGTAGAAACAATCCGACATTAAAAGCCTAACTGGAATTACTTCTCTATTTGTAATTATAATAACATCTTGAGATTTAATTTTGTCTTTCTCGTATCGTCGCCATGACTGCGCTTTGTTTGAAGGACAGAGGGACAGCTTGCTTGCACTTGTTACAGCAGTGTGTACTGCTCTCAATGTGGCACAAAATTTGTGGGAAAAAACTAAGTTTGCTGACTCAACTGCACACTCTAAACGTGAAACACTCTTAATGATTTTTTTTCTTTTCAAGCACAAAACCATTTATCAGTAATACAGTTAAGATAAAGAAAACAATATATATATATAATCGAAATGTGCTGTTTTGCATGTCGTTTGAAGTGGTGCTCCTTAATTTTGTGATGGTCCTAACGTCTTCAGGGGGAAGCACTAGGGCTACTAGGGGAAAAAGTTAGCCTGAAGCCCATATACGTTCATCTTTACAATGGTGGTTGTCTCTAGAAAAGAGAACCAACTCATAGTAGACCAAACCTGTAATTAGACACTTAGGGCCGAATTTACTAAAGGTTTACATGTATAAAAACGTGTGCAAACTCATTGCACACGCAAAAAAAGTACAAACTGATTTACTAACAGTGCGCACTAAGGGTTGCGTCTTTCAAAGGTGCAAAATAGCGCGTCTGCATCCAGTCAGTACGTCTGCCCCAATGAATATGCAATATGGGGCGTTCACACGCAATTGCGCTTTCTTCTCTCCAAACTCGCCATGCTGCAAGACGCAGCATGAAAGACGCAAAACCCGCATTTAAATAGGGCGTCTCCAACACGTTTGAGCGTGTTGCCATTTACGCAATCACTCTTGGTAAATCACCCGCAAACCGCGGTTCTGCCCCATGCGCAAAATTCTAGATTGCACAAGCAACTTAGTACACACAAATTGGGATCTTAGTAAATCCGGCCCATAGGGAAAGCGCAAAGTGAAATTCGATCCTATGGAATTAGAGGTGTTGGTAGACGAAGCCAATAAACACTTAAATGAGCTACAGCAAAGATATCTGACTGTCGCACAAAGGAACGCTATATGGGACGAAATTTGTGGAAAAGTAAATGCTGTTGTTAAAACGATGCGAACAGTGGATGAAGTGAAAAGAAGATATCAAGATATCAGAAGACGAACTAAAGAAAAATTGGCGTATAATAACATGTCTGCAAATAAACAGGTGGGGGGCACAGTGGATGAGATGCCTCTGACCAGCATTGAGGAACAGTGCACTGTCACCTTAAAAAACATATGAATCAATATGAAACATGCTCTTGTTTTTAACGTAATAAATTATTTTACAAAGGATTTTACCAATCGACTCACTTACAAGCCAGCCATCTCCAAACTCGCCATCTCGCAACTTGGAAAACTGTTTCTCAGAATAAAAGAATCATGTACTGACCCGGGATATTTTGTCACAACGTTGGTAATGATGCCTTTGCCATCACAAACGCACTGCACATTCAATGAATGCGTGTGTTTGTGATTTCTGCACACATGCTCAGTGTCTGCGGGGGGGACAAGCTCCAAATCCACTCCAACAGCTCCAAAATGGCAATGCTGGATAGGCAATATGTTTTAATGATTGTTTCCTCGTTCATTTCAAAAATGTTCACACGAGGGTGAAAAATGCGTTCTCTGTGTCTCCTTTCATCGTTTCGATGTCTCCTTCTTGCAACAATAACCTCAGCCATTTGTGCGCAATTATGTATACAAGCCGTTTGCACCTCCCTTTGACACGTGTTAAATATAGACGCAATTTCTATGAGCAAAATTGCTTTCAGGTTTGATAGATCATTTTGTGTGTGCCAAATTAATATATTTACATTTTCTCCTCCCAACACGCACAATTGGGTGTGAACGCCCCATATTGCATATTCATTGCGGCAGACGTAATAACTGGATGCAGACGCGCTATTTTGCACCTTTGAAAGACACAACCCTTAGCGCGCACTGTTAGTAAATCAGTTTGTACATTTTTTTGCGTGTGCAATGAGTTTGCACACGTTTATATACACGCAAACCTTTAGTAAATCCAGCCCATAGTGCCTTGTGCCTATAAACCAGATAGCTCACATAGGAGTGCACCAGTGTATCAGAGCACAGCAGATAAGAGTTAAACGGCAGTGTACAAGACCAAGGTCTTTCAGCAGCTGTCAACAGACAGGCAGGTTGGATCAGGCAAACATGCATAGACACTGAATGACAGGCAGAATACTGGCAGGTGTTCAACTTTTCTTTCAATTTTTTCCATTTCTCCAACTACATTGGTCACTGTTTGTATGAACAACCAAGTGCAAGACCATTAATCTTGAAACAAGTTTATCTCTTCAACTTTTGCCTTTAAATAAGGTTGGATATATATAAAGTTATGCTTGTTTCAAGCATAACCTGCTCACTCTTGACAAAGGTCCAGAGGGACCAAAACATTTGTATGATCAATAAATTTCAATGCTGAGCAAAAGCAGTGTGCGTTATCTTCTTTTCTTAAAACTGAAATAATACTTTCCAACGTGCTTGCATCTGAAATGGTTGAATGTGCGAATGTGTCTTTTGACTCAGTGAAACATAATCTCTCCAAATCATCACTTATGACCAACTAGAAGTGTGTAGTGGTGGGTCTATCTGCAGAGACGCTACCCCTTATCTACATTTTCTTGTTTTCTCATGTTTAGCTTTACTCAGGATGCATTTAGCATTTTGACAGTGTGTAGCCCCCAGCCAATACAGTGTGTGTGTTTTGAGGTCAGAACTCTACAAAACATAGCGACCAACAGTAACATCGCATTCTCTGTCTCTTTCCTCTGCTGAAAGCTGCAGAAAGTGATTTATTCATAAATACACACACAGGCAGAGCAGCTTTGGCTGCATTAACACAAAACATGTGCACAAACACGTGCACCCACACTGAGTGGGCGTGTTTATTTGTAGTTTAGAACACAACTGCCATGAAACAATCAGAAAATAATGTTTTATTACCCTGATTCACTGCTTTGTTCTCCCCGATGGCACTCCCTCTGCTTTTCAACTTGTCTCTTGCTTGTTGAGCCAGGGCCAACGTTGAATGTCACCTGTACAAAAAAATCTTTCATATTTTTACCTTTAAAGAGTCCAATTAAAATATTTCTCTCCAACATATTTGGGTGGCAATAGAAACCTAAACGACGGATTATCAAAACTTTAGCAAACAAAAACAAAAATATCTGCACAGGTAGATTAGAGGGTCTAATCTGATGATTACTGTGTTATATATCCACCCGTTCAGTCACTTATCAACTCCTGAAAGTATAATGCCCTTTTTTATTTTGAGTACATTTGAGTCAGATGATCACTTTTTGTTTACCTGGGTTTCCAAAAATCAAAATTTCAACAGAGAAAAAAAAATCAGCTGAAAATAGTGGCAAATTTCTCTAAATGTACACACCTATTACAATCGGAATAAAATTTAGGCCAGCAACTTTACAAAAGGAAAGACAAATGATTACGATTCAGTCTGCAACATTGGCTGTAAGGCAATTCCATCTCTGTTCTCGTTACACTCAGCATCACTCACAGCTTCATCTTTAGGATTCTGTGTGACACCATCCACTGATGATACAGTAACATTATGTTTTACTTTGAAAATGTCCCACCTCTCAGGCAACAGGCTGTGGTTGAACATGAACAAAGCCAGCGAGGAAAAAGCCAAGATGGTTACCAAAGTGCAGAGCATTGACACTGTCCTGACAGGGGACTTTTGGATGTAGACACCATCTTCCAATGTGCAACCAGGGAGATGAATAACAACAGGAAGACCTACAGCATTCTCTCCCAACATTATCCTGAAGCTCAGGCCCACAACGTAACCCACCAGGGCACCGTAACCATTTGATACTTTAAAGAAGAGCACAGAGACCAGATGGGGAAACATAAGGGTGTAGGAGATGTCTGCTCCGAGAATCCAGAGGACCAGGATGCTGTTGCTGTAGAATGTTACGGATGTCCCAACCAGACCCACCACCACCACTGTGACCCGAATCACCCACTGCATTTCATAGTCTGATGCCTGGGAACATGGAGTCATACAAGAGGAGATTCATATACCTGTGTTTCCCAAAATGGATTGCTTTGATTTGTTTGTGACAACTGGAAGGGCATCCTAACCCTCATCTCTAGAGACACACCGTGCCGCTGAGCTGCCACCATCAAGATTTGGCACTCCTTACCTGTTTACGCAGGATGTTCTTGTATATGTTTGAAGAGAAAACAGAAGTCGCAGACAACAGGCCTGAGTCTGTGGATGACATGACAGCAGCAGCCACAGCTCCAATTCCAATGATTGAGATGTAAGATGGAGTGAGGTATTGTAGGGCCAGGGGCAGGACCAAAGCATGCGCCCCACGAACATGAGGAGATGGGGATCCATACAGCGTTAGGTTCCAGTCTGGACAAGAGAAATAACAGTTAAATAATGATAAAGTTTCCTCCCCACAAGATTAGATCCATATGGCACTCATTCAGAGGCAAAACCTGGGCTCTATTCTGTGATGAAAGGTTATGCAATCTAAGTTAATTTTGTACCAAGTCACAGTTTAGCAAGTGAAGGATTTATGTTTCAGGTTGTTATACAATATCAAACTTATACAGTTTATCTCATTCATTAGATTTATGTATTTTTAAAGCTGTATTAATTGATGTTCTTTGTGGCCAGTGGAAAAAAGATGAATACATCCAGTAGTGACATATTATGACCTTATGAAGTTGTTATGGCAAGTAGTGCCTTACTTATACATCCAGCAGACAAGAAATTCCTGAAGGATATTTCTATTTCTTTAGCTATTAAATGCTACGTTCATCAGCTTGGCAAATAGAGTGCATTCAGTTTATCAGAGCTTTTTCATTGAAAACTGCCGCCTGCTGGGGCTACAAATAGGGTTGACGAGAGGTGCAAGAGTGAACCATCAGATACATTGGGACAACGAAATGAAAAAAATTATTGGCAACAAAAAATTACGTCAAAATGTCATTGACAAATAAAGACAAGATGAAGTAGTTAGGTCACAGTGATTAGTCATCGCACTACTAATTCTAGTTAGCTTAAAAACTGCCTGCCTCATCTTCACCAGCAGCCTGTCAGGTGTGAAGACACACTGAAAACACACTGTCCCACAGTGTCTGCAGAGGTAAGTATCAGTTATGTAAGTTGACTGATTCAATGACATGTTAATTCAGGCCTAAACATAATGTCAGATTAGCTCAAAGTTGTGTGACTTGAGGACAAGCCTTACCTATTAACCTATTAATATATTGTTACATTTAACATTTAAACCAAAAAGTTTCAAATTTTTTTTTCTTTTTTTTTTTTCTTCTAATTTCTAATCCAGGCTATAAATGTTTTTCTGTTTCATGTTAATTAGAATTCAAATTAATACATAATTTTTGCTGAATGATTACATCTGTTTATGGGTCGCAAAAAAATCTATCATTATCTTGTCAAAGACTTCAATGTTTATAACAGTTAAACTGAGCAATAGATTAATGGAGTCTGGCAGGCAGGGAGACAGGCAGCCACTTACCTCCAACTCCAGAGTGTGTAGTTTCGGAGCAGTGGGCTTTTGTTTTCAGGATAACAGGCTTAACTTTACACGTAACAGACAACTGACAGTTCTAAACAGCTGATCAGCTTACAGTGGAGGGCCCGTTGTCACTTGTTATTGTCAATTTACAGTGCTGCGAACATCCTACACTCCTGCAGAGATCCATAGATTGTATATTAAAGAGGATTTCAACCATAATTAATACACAGTCTATGGCTCCAACTCACTCTTTGGACTGCTTGAAATTAATTTTTGCATGTACAGTTGGTACGTATTGCTCCTTTAACAATACAGCAAAAATCTATTAAATCACAGGAACCCCCGAGACCATGTCACATGCAATAATTTATCAGAGTACATGTATAAAGTGTGTAAAAGAAACAGATGACAACACAAAATAAATACAAATAACTATTTATCACAATGGTATAATCTTATATGGTACTGAGCTCCAATTACAGATGTTATATTACAAAAGGACTGACAAATGTCAAACAAACAAATATGACAAATATCTGTATTAAAGCTCTGTCATCTCTAACCTAATTCCCACCTGTAGAGGCCCCAACAGCCCCAACCAAGACAGAGGGGATTCCCAGTATGGTGATAACAAAGGCAGCAGCATAGCAGGTTAACTGGGCTGTTAGTGGTGAGGAGGCAGACAGCGTCCTCTGGTGGAAGCTCTGAAACGAAAGACTACCAAGACCCTTGAAGAAAGAGTACAGGAGAAAGACAATAAAAGATAAGGTTAATGAAGGAAGAATGAAATATCCCCGCTCTCTCTCAGACTGAACAGCATTTTCAATGAATAAGTTCAGGAAGAAACAAGATTTCTTATACTGTTCAGACAATTAGAAATATTTCTCCTCTGTAATTAATTTATTCACATCGTACTTAGTCCTTGTACTTCAAAGTTGATCTTTGAAGTTTTCTCCTCAGGAAGAGTTGCTTGTCCCTTTACTTTTTTTCAATCAGCTGAAAATTGGGAAAATCAAACACTCTGATAGGTGGAAAAACATTGAAGCTATCAGGACAGGAGAATCCTGTAAAAGCTAATGGGCTTTTGTATTGTCAGCTACAGGCAGATATTGGTATTATCTTGGCTATGTCCATATCTATTACGGACCACATGCTGCAATTTTGCATTAGTTAAAATGCTGTCTGGAACTCTGAGTTAAGGTTTCAATGAGCCCTGTGAATATTTTTTTGCTCACCTCGCCCTGTAATGTCAATGCCGTCTGAATGGAGTCAGTTAATTATCATTCTGACTCTAAATTAAGTGCATGCATGTAAAGGCATTGATGTTGGTTTATCCAACCCGCTGATATGTAGCTGTGCTCTGAGCTAATGGATGGAACCAGGAAAATATGATATGATATGAAAGTACGGATGAACACTCAGCTTACAATCATTAAGAAGTCATCAATCCACTTCCAGACTTTGTCCAGCTCCAGAGTGCCGACCCAGGGTTCTTGGAAAATGTGGGTGAAAGCAGTCTGGGCAATGTTTGTAGTTTTGGGGTTGAGGAGCAGGAAGGGGATGCAAAGCCACTGCAAATAAATTCATCAAATCCAAGACCTTAGCACAACAAGTCAGTCATTTTATCAGATGTTAAAATATAAACATGATCTTACATTAAATCCATTGTGCTTATACACAACACTTGACATTTGTTTGTCATGGATGGTTTTGCAAAAGTCTTGATTTAACTGGTTTCATGTTTTATTTCCTGATTAAGTGGACTGTGATTTTTTTGATTTTATACTAAATGTCCATGTGCATACATGCAGATACTATACATCTTTAAAATGAACATGTGCTATGGTAACTTACCAAACTGAGGAATACTAGAGCGAGCTGGATGACGTCAGTGTAGGCCACTGAATAAAGGCCTCCTAACAAAGTGTAGATAATAGCTACAGCTGATGAGATCCACGCAGAATAGGCATAGGGCAAGTCCAGTATCACAGTCATAGTTGTTCCTGTCAGACAAACCCACAAATACAGAAATTCAAATGCCTTAATTGTATCTGCTAATCTAAAATAATGTGGTTTTACTTGGTAGCTATGTATGTTTACCTAAGCTAAGCAGAGTGCAGGCCACCCACAGCAAATCCATCAGCAGAGAGGGCAGCACTAGAGCACCACTCAGTACTTTGCCATATTTTTCCTGGAAAGGGTCCATCATAGTGACATACTTCTTGTCCCTCATTGGCTTAGCAAACAAAAGACCTCCTAAGGAAATGGACAAGATATTAACCATTATATTGTGTGTACTCTCTGAATAATTTTTTAAAAACTCAACTTTGTGTTGCATAGTTTGCACTGTGTCCTTTACTTTTTGGATAGTGTAGGCACTTTGTACTGTACGTTGCTGATATCAAATTCCTGACTGTTTAAGACTACATAAAGTATAGTAAATTTTACTGTAGCTGATTGATAAACTGATCATAAACACAAACTGAAACAAATTTATGTCTAACATAATTGGATCAGCACAAGCTACTGCCATGATAGTGTATGACTTGTCTTACCTACAATGAAGGACATCGAGTATTGTATAGGCATGAGAGCCCACATTAGGCCCATTTTAGGAGTGTACACCGCCTCAGCCACACCCAGGATAAACCCACCCCCGACCCACGTAGCTGCAGGAGACACAACCACACAGGCAGACACAGACTATAATTAGAATAAAAAAGTAGGGATGTGTACAGTTGCAAGTGTGAGAATAGCGGGCTTAGGTGGAGGCAAAACAATGCCTAAACATGTTAGCTAACACTAGATAGCAAGTTTTGTTGACATCTTTCTTAACAACAGCTGGTGAAAATACGAGCTCTACTGAATATGTACGGTCACTCACTCTCCAGACTGGCTGGCCCGTACACACTCACGCAGTGGATGGACCATCCTTCTACCATTGCCATAGGGTTTTGGTGATTGGACAAATATATCGGCAATTGGCTGATTCAACTGCTGGTTGTTTTTTGGGCAATTGTTTTTCATTTTATTTGGCTAACTTAATGGTCTTCACGAGTGACAGGCATTGCTCTGCAACACACTCAACACCATAGTACACACCCACCAGCTGGAGGACGGTGCACTGAACCACAGGATGAGTGAGAGGAATACAATTTTCACATCTAACCTGGTGAATTTTGGATTTATTTTGACCAAACCAGAGTTGGTGATTGTTATGACAGTGGAAAGACTAAAATTGTATTTTGTTCCTGTTTTCAGAAGGTGATCAATTGTATTTCTCTGTTTAATAATGAAAATAGGTGTAAGAATATCACAGTCACCACATCTGCATTTGCATAAGTAAGAGTGTAAAAAGAAATAAACTGTCGCCTGTTGTTCTGCAGATTATCTTTGCTTTTTTAGATTGAGGTGTGTTTACATGCATTAAAAGACACTTCGAACCCAAGGTGGAAAGAAGTGATAGTTTGTAATCAAGTATAAGTACTGTTACATTACTGAAAAATTACTCAACTACTAGTACAACTCCTGTTGTTGTGTATTAGTTACTTTTTAATCATGCATGTTTAGTGCATTATCATTAGCAGGGATTCATTTGGAATGGGATTCTGTTTCACTGTTCTACAAAAATGTAGGTGAAAGGTTTGGATATTAATTTAAATTGTCAGACTGTAGGCCTGCTTAGTAGTGAATTAAGATTTTAAAAGTAATGAAGTAGATCCCATAGTGTAATGCGTACTTGAGTAGAGTAACATTACAGACACATTAAAAGTACCCATAGAATGACTTTAAGGACTATCATCCTGGATTTAGTGACTTCTAGCTGTGAGCTTCCACCCTCCCCTTAGTAAGAACTAATAGAAACTACAGTGGTCGCAAATCTCACAAAAACGTGAAAAGCCATATCTAGGGCCAATGTTTGGTTGATCTGTTCTGGGCTACTGAGGAACATGGCAGTGAAACTGGGCAGCCTCCACGGAAGAGGACTTTCACCCTCTGTATAAATAAAGGGCTCTTACTATGGTAACAAAAACACAATAATTCTTATTTTCAGGTGTTTATACACTATGAACTCATACTAATGAATATTATGTTCCATACTCTGCCAACAAATCCCCATAAATCATACATACTGGACCTTTAATTATAGTGACATGAGTAGTTGTAATTCTGAAAATGGAACAACAGGCTATTGTTTGACAGTTTCTGTGTTGATCATCTTTACTGAGCACAACCAATATTTATAATTATGTTGGTTATTGAAGCTGATCTGCTCACAGCAATTAAAAAAGCAATACCACATGTGCTGCAGTATTTTTCCAGACAACCTGTAAGGAAAGCAATGTTATTACACAATGTGGCCTTGAAACTTTATTTAGGAGCCTGGTACTGGTTGCGAAAGATTGCACAAGTTAACTACCGTACATACATCCGTACCCCAAATGTTTTGAGGGGAAATGTACATTTTGTTCATGTCAATGCAGCAATCAATCCTATGCTGATTAACACTGCACAGTCAATTATAGTGAAAATAGTGGGCTGTATGTTATGCATAAAGGCAGATTTGACTAGCTCTGACTAGTCTGACAGGCATTAACTGATGAAGCTTCTTGGATGAGAGGCGAAACGTCTTCAGAAAAGGCTTTTGAACAAGTCCAGTTGCTTTCGATTTAATCTTTCTTTGGATTACAATGACCTGGATGAATGAGAACATTCACGGACAGATTTGATAAAGTGATAATTTTCCTGTTCACTGAGAAATAAACTTTTGTTTCTACTGTTGTCTTGAGTAGACAACCTTTTCTTAAAATCACAAGATAATTAACCTGTTTGCACAAGGAAACAACTTTGTTATCCTAAAATATTCTTGAGATAACTGAGATACCAGGATTAAAATAACTCAGCCATTCTCATCATGTTTGCACAACACCAATGTTATGCTAGAAATTAGAATTAGAATTAGAATTAGAATTTTAAAAAAAAGACCAAAAAACAAAAAAACAAAAAAACAAAAACAAAAACAAAAAAACAAAACAAAAAACCCCCAAAGTTTTGGAGTGACACAGAACAACATACCCGTCATGGTGAAAACCCCAACCAGCAGGCTGATATTTCTGTCTCCGAGGAGCACCACTTCAGCCATGTTTCCATGGCTCTTCCTCTCAGCCTTCCTAGACTTTCGGGACGCCCACACCCCTGTCCCCAGAATCAGTATATAGAACAGCACCACCGCAACCACACCAGCGATGTTCAGAGCCATGGTAGTCAATCACTATGGAAAACACTGACAGACAGATACACTGAATATAAAACAAATACAGATATCGCGCATGGACCAATAGTGTGCAAGATCAAAGATCACAGTCAGGAACCTGAAAAACACATTTTGGACACACTCCTCCCCACCTGTTGTTATTTACTTTTAAAAGCAGATAAGCTAAATTTACCAACGAAAAGAGATAAAGTTTACATGTCCTAACTGATTAGTAGTGATTAGAGGGAGAGAGAGTGTGTATGCATGAAACCAGGACAGCTTGGTCAGATCAGACTGGAAAGGCTCTGCTACAGTAAATGAAAAATTGAGACCTAAATTAGTTTCATTAGTCACACCTGTGTTTACTATACTACTTTGAGGTTTTCTCACACATTTTCCTTTTCAAATTTCCAGGCTTTTCTAGGCTCAAATTTTCACACTTCCTGGTAGATTTTTCAGACCATATTTGACGTCTAGCTTTCTTTTCCCATTTGGAATCC
Source organism: Lutjanus campechanus (assembly GCA_027495735.1). NCBI lineage: Eukaryota > Metazoa > Chordata > Actinopteri > Lutjaniformes > Lutjanidae > Lutjanus > Lutjanus campechanus. The sequence goes on along the minus strand of JAJHUR010093437.1, from coordinate 39,852 downwards.
TTAGCCAACCAAGCTTTATATTTAGGATTATCAAACCAGCCTTTGGAAAACTTGCATTTACCCATTGTGGCTGTTGTGTTTTACATAGAAACTTGGATTATGTTTCAATGTCAAACATATCTGCCCAAACAGGACGTAAGCTAACCGGCACAACCTGAATTATTTTAAATGAGAATGAAGCTACTTGTGTGCCAGCCCACACACTCTGTAAAGAGCTATTAACATTTAAAACCCACAACTATTCCTACCTGATCTGAACATTTGTGATTAAGAATCATTACAACATGATTTGGGGCATCTGGGATTAGTCTGCATTATTGGCCAAAATACATTGCAGCCGGAAATTTCAAACTGTCAACTACAGTGTGCGGCTGGAGCATAACCTACCCTACATTTTCCTAATATGACATAGGCCCATTACTTTAACATCATTGCTTGTATTAGTGTGTCTGCATTGTGTTAGAGATGGCTCTATTATAAAAAAGTGTAATTTAAATGATAATAAGTCATTCATTCATTGGAAATCGAAATGATCCAAATGCTGCTTCAAACGCCATGAAAAACACAATCAAAAAAAAAAAAGAAGAAATTCTGAATTTTATAGTTTAGAATTAGAGAATAGTCTGGAAAAACAGATATTTTTCCATTCTCTCTTTTCTTTTCTCCATACTTGTCCAGACCTGGAAAATACTAAAATCAAATACCATACTGTAGGAATCCTGTATTTCATATCAGTACGGCAGCTGTGAAAAAGGTCTCCATGGCATTGCATTCATCTACAGTATCACGACCAAATGTTTAAAGCTAGCTTACTCTTCAGGATAAAAAAAATGCATACTGCTCAGCAATATGTTCATTAATGTTGCCTAATTTCACTGGAATTAACCTTTTCATCACAGCAACCACATCTATATGAAACAGGATAAACACAGGTGTTACTAATGACAGTAATTAAGGTCCCGTTCCAATTAGTATAACAGGGCCTCCCAGTGAGCCACCATGCACAATAGCAGCACCCTGACTACGTGTGACATAAACGTTGCACAGCCTTAATTTGTGTCGTTTCTCCCAACTGTGTTCATGTAAAAATGGCTGAAAAATTTCTATTGCCTCGCTTTTGGGAGCAGCTTTGGTCCAAGTTTATTGATCTGAGCAACTGACTTTAACAAATACTGAAATCAGTTACCTAACTTTAATACATCAATGACAATGACAAGAAGTTATCGCAAACAGCTGGAAACACTGAAATATTAGCATTAGCTAAATAAACCAGGACTTAAATACTTACCACCTCTATTCTGTTAATTTAAGTGAGAAATAACAAACATGTGAGGACAAATTACATCGAAAAATGGATCATAATAGATTTAGGCAGGCAACAGCTAGCTCTCATCACTTTGACATCTCACAGTTGTACTGGTACATTAGCTAACGTTAACGTTACCAACCTGTACATTTTGAGAAGCAGTGAAGGCGGGGCATAGTGAAGCTCCTCAAACTATAATTCTGACACGACCACTTCTGTCGTGTCACAATGGAAATTCTCAATTCCGAACAAGGACGTCCAAAGCTCACTTTTTCTTTTAAAATAGTAGAAGGTAGTTAACGGTTCAAATCCCGATTAGGCCCAGCTGCGCGTGCGTGCAGGCTCCTCTCACGTGCCGAGTGTTGGAAGTTAGGCTGCCAAAGTGTAATTAACCTGATAACTTGATTGGTCATTCCAGCTGTGGATATAAAATATTTAGAAATTGATGTGTGTCACTGTATCTACAGTTTTAAGTGGTTGGTTATTATACAACACTAAATATTTTAGTTTATTGCAAATTCCCAGCGAAAATATTTGGAGCATTGGTTTTCAATAGGACCAACAGGGGTCCACAGGGATGAGTGGGTTGTAGGGGGTCCCTGACACAAGGAGGAATATAATATTTTAACTTTTGTCACATTTGTGGAAGTTGGATCAATAAGGAAAGAAACAGGGTTGGCTGTTTTGATTCATTGTAATTTAATAGGGCCTGACTGCTACTGGACTTTTGGGGCTGATGCTGATACCAACGTTAGGGAGTAAAAAATTCGAATATTGATATATCAGCCAATGTCCTTTGTATGGAATATAATAGACAGAATATAGAAAATATACATAAACATTTTTTTGCACTGATCCCTCCAAAGTGGTTATCATGATGATATGTAATTGACACAGGATATTTTACAGTTTAACAATAAATGTTATTGTCCTAAATGAGGGCACTGTAAACTTTCACTGCCATTTTAAGGACTTATGAATATTAATAAAATATAACGTAAATATGTATATAATGAACCTAAATTGTGAAATGGATCAAATATACACATGAGAGCTGCTTATATAAACTAACAAATAAATAACTGCATTATATTCTATTAACTATGAAAAAGTTTTCAACAGTGCATATCAGACAACATATGCCGATATCAAGATAGACAAAGATAGCTGTGATAGGACAATATCAGATATCCTAGTTTAATCATTGATTGACTTTGAAGACTTTTAAATATTCAGACCTAAAAAAAATACTCAAAGCAGATTCCTTTAGATAAACCATCTTAAACTGAGGGTCTGTAGTCTAATGTGCATCTATTGTGGGGGTCCTGGACATGAAGCAGTATTAGAACCCCTAATTTAGGGCATGACCTCCAGTGTCTCAGTGGCACATATAGGCGTGGGTAAGGCCCTGATTGTTCTCTGGACACTAAACATCCCATCCTGCAGAACATTAAATAAGCTCTTTTCCCACATTCAGGTTCTGGAGGTGTCATAAAAGTTTACCCATCCTTGAAACATTTGCTTTGTGTTGTGTCCAAGTTGATGGAATAATCCGGATTATTTTATTAGACTCTGAAAAGCTTTCTTCAAAGCCACAGAACACACGTCACGCTAAGTGGTACTTACTACGATGAATAAACTGAACATGATATGTTATATCAAGTTCAGTTAAATCCCTCAGTCATCTAAAGTATCATCACAAAATCATGGCAACAGCCTCAAACAGTAACTAACTTAATACAGTAGTTTTCAAAATGGCAATTTTTGTACTTCACTTAAACTGTTTTCAGCACAAATCACTTTACTTCTACTTGAGCAACACTGAGCTGAAGCAATGGTACATGAGTTTCAGTGGGATCCTGAAGGACTCCTTCCACCCCTGGGCTCTACATTTGTCATAGTTAAAAGACATCTTCCAAACCACGATACAGTCTCATGTACAGTGAAAAGTATACTGTGAAGTTCTGCTAAATACACACATACATACATACACACATACATACATACATGTTTATCAATCATTTAACTATTTATTTATATTGAAAGATGACAACAATGACAATACTACTCATTATAGTAAAAATACTTTCATTGTTCTGCTTACACAACTTCTTTGGTGATGCTGATTTTCACTTTGATTACAGCCTTTGGTGTCTGGCAGCAAAACACTCACATGAGTGAGTGGCATGAAAAAGAAAGAGTGGTGGATCTATTGCTGAGATGAACACATGTAGAGAGCACTAAATGAAATGCATTATTATTACTACCTCTATTCACATACAACAATAGCAACAACAATTGACCAAGATACAAAGAGCAGCATGGAACCTGAATAAAAAAAATGATGTCAGAGTTTACATTTTGGGCTTGCAATAACAAGCCTTTGACAATGAAAGGAGTGCTAGTGTCACATGATGTTACAAAGACTCTCAGCTGTCCCACTGTGGGGAATGTATACTAACACCTAGAAAAATACATTCACCTCAACGTGTCTGCACTTTATATTCATTTACACATATATCTGAAACCAAGGCACATCGTGTAAACATCTCAAAATTTTCGTCTACAATCAAAACCTCTTGGAATTTCCTTTTGTTACTACCTGAACTACTGAACAGTGCTTGAAGACTTGAAGAAAAACATGAACAAATAAAATTTTGAAAGCTGCATTAAAGGGACAGTTCACCTCTCTAGCTAGCTCAGGGGTTCTAACATTACAATTCAATTGAGAAGGAAGCCATCCTACGCTGTCCCAAGTACATGACTCTCATCCATGCTTCCTAATGTGTGGTGATATACTTTGTGTACTGTAGAAAGAAAACAGTTCCTACATGACACTGGTCACAACAAGGTCTGTGGATTAGCTTGAGTGACTCCGTCGTGATTTCTGGAAAGAGACATAGCTGTTTTTCCAAATATATTTCTTAGAGCTTTGAACACCACAAGCTGTGTGCCATCTAGTTCCATTCTATTCCAGAGAAAGCAAGTATCTCAGGCTGCCTGATTAATCATAATTTTATCGAAATCACAAACATGGCTAAACCACAGAGGCTGCAATTTTTGATTAAGGAAAAATGTGTGGTACTGTAAAACAGCATTGAACTTTAATACTGTAATGCTGCAGAGATGCTCTGGCCTACAAATCTGGTTCTCCAGATTTAAGAAAATATGTGTGTTTGCTATAGACCCCAACACGGTGGCACAGTGGTATGCATTTTCGCTACACAGCCAGATCATGGGTTCAAATCCTGGTTCAGACTCTGCCTTTCTGAGAGGAGTTTGCTTGCTCTCCCTCGTGCCTGCGGGGGTTTCCTTCGCATGCTCCAGTTTCGCCCACCATCAAAAACATGCATAGGTAAATTCTACAGTCAGTGCCCCTGACCAGGGTGCTGACTTGAACTGGAGTTGGTCACTGCGCAGCGGCTGCCCACTGCTCCTAATAGGAGGATGGGCTAATAGTAGAGACTGAATTAGACTGTATAATTGAACTTTGTATGACTATAATCACAATTAACTTGACCCTTACCTTAATGTCCCATCATCATTTTTTTCAGTGAAAAGGAAAATTTTGATGCAAAAATTATCATTTTATCTAATTGTGAATCATATCGTGCAGCCCTACAAACCTCTCTACAGCAGGCATCTCAAAAATTCGACAGATCACACCTAAACAATCTAGATGGATAAATAGTACTACTACTACGAGTAAGAGGAAAAATGTGCATTTTTGATTTTAGGGTGAACTGTCCCAATTTTTTGTCCTTAAGATGACACATTACATTAAAAAGCCATCACATAAAGTACTGTGTCAACTCTCATTAAATTTGTTATGGCTATCATGGAGGCAAACACATTTAACAGAAGAACGACAACATTAAAGCCCTCTTTTTACAAGCCCACTGGTCCTGGTTTAGTCTGCTAACTCCTCAGAAAATATCCAAGTCTCTTTGGCTTGCTGGATATTCTACCCTTATCACCTTGTTTAATGCAGCTATGTCAGAGTGGCTCTCCAGTGATATATGAAAGCTGCAGCCTGAAGTGTTGATCCCCAGTGGGATTGACAGTGTGAGTAACCCTGTCACACTACAAGGTGATTTAGTGTTAGCATGAAAATATTGTTTAAATGGAACTCTATTCTATCAATGCTGACAACCATTAGACTGACGGCCAGCTGTACATCATCAGAAGACTCATTTCAGCATCTTGGTGAGGAAGTGGCTGATTAAGATTCCAGCAATGAGGATGACTACCATGACCAGTAATGCGAGACCACGCCGTAAAACCAGCTGTGTCACTGACAGAACATCTCCCACTGTGGTGGATTTAGTCAAGTCTGAAGGATGCACCTCCTCGTATGAGTGGTCCTCTTCAGCACTCTCACAGCTGGATGGAGAGGTTCTGACCTGAGGTTGGTTGTGATTCGAGTCTGGGGGTTTGAGGGAAAACCTTTAGTAGTAACACTAAATTGCCACACAAGTTATGTTTCAGTTAGCACATTGCAGCTTACCTGTATTTTCCATCTTGACCGTGTCTTTTACTTCTTTGATCTGGACTCCAGCTCTCTCCAGAGCCTGATCAGATTTAGTTAAGACAGTTATTAATAGCAGGTTTTAACTTAAAATACATTTAAAGACAAAAAGTAGCTTTCTGATTGGTCACTGGATGCAGGTACGCACCTCATCAACAGCCTTCTTCCAATCGAGTTTGCACAAAAATGCAATGAAGAGGCTGTTTTGGGCGACCACACACGCAGTAAGTCCTGTCCACAGTCCTTTTACAAAAATGAGAGAAGAGTTTTGATTAATTCATTCCTGAACACTAGCTGACAATCAAGAGATACTGTATAACTACTTACAGTACTACTTAGTACTTGCAGAACTGTACATTAATTGTTGGTAACACTTTATAATAACCATCAATACATGAAAAATTGATAGTTAATTAAACTTTAGTTGATAATTATTTCACTATTATAAAACATGAAATGAAATGATAATTGATTATGTTTACTAAATTATTATAGTAGTATGCTATAATGTTATTTTGTCATTAGTTACAATACAAATTATATATTTTATAGCTTATAAGAGAGATTACTTTTACACTCCAATTAAATTAGGAAACTAACAGTTCACTGTTGCACACATTATAGTGTTTTATATACGATTGATTACCACTGTTTATAAACCTTTCATCATTATCTTGAGAGAAAGACCAAATATTTGCAACACTTTATCAATGGTTAATAAGTAATCAGTTTAAGTAGTAAGTAATAAGTTTGTAGACTGTCTTTAAACATAATTTGGATGACTATTATAAAGTTGCAAGTGATGATTATAAATCCTTACATGACATACATTAAGTTACTTTAAGTAGGTGAACTTGGGTAAGTGAAACTTGTTTTACCCAAAGCATGATCTTTTCCAAACTTTTTTGTTGCCGAAACCTGACCAAGTAGTTTTTGTGTCTTTATTTTGGAAGTCTACCTGAACTTTGCATATTTATTGTTGCTAACTTGATCACGGGCCTCTGCTCATGCAAAACTGTCACGGGAGGGGTACCTACAGCGTCATAGTTGTTGCAAGCTGCTGTATTTAAGTAGTTGGGAGTGAGAACGTTTGTCTGTAAACATTATCTGGTTATCTAAGTTGCAACTGCTGTTTATAATACTTAACAATGGCTTAATAAATGGTTTATAAATAATGTATAAACATTATTTGAATGCTTGTTAATAGTAAAATAACAATTAACTTAAGTTTAATTAACTACCAATTTAACATTTATTAATGATGGTTGTTAATGATGAAGTGTTACCTAAACGTGTATTCTTACCTACAATGCCCATCTTTGCTGCAAACATTAGGGACACACCAATCGGAAAGCCAATGAAGTAGTATCCCACCAGGTTACACAGAGCACCAAACAGCTGTTTTCCTACTCCTCTAAGAACACCTCCAGTCACACCCTGATGATGTCAAACAGAGCTCTGGTCAAATCACATTCTGTATATGTCAGTATTGGTCTGAAATCCTGTGTACTTGCATGAAATTGTTTCTCACCGCAACGGCATCACCAAGATGCATGAAAAAAAATACGATCATGACGTCAGCAACCCTCTGTAAAATTTCTCTAAAAAAGGGACAGGAGAAGAATTATAAGTTCTTACTGAGGTACTTGTATATAAAATTATGTCTAGCTGACTGATAAATAAAGAGAACAGATAAGGACACTGCATGTAGAGCTGCAACGATTAATTGATTAGTTGACAACTATTAAATTAATCAGCAACTATCTTGATAATCAGTTAATTGGTTTGAGTAATTTGAGTAATGAGTATAAAACATTTGAGTAATAAGATAAAAACATGAAATTCTCTAATTCTAGCATCTCAACTATGAATAATTTCTGGTCTACTTACTCCTCTATGACAGTAAACTGAATACCATTGGGTTGATGACAAAACAAAAGATCTGAGGTTGTCATCGGAAACCATGGTTGACATTTTTCACCAATTTCTGATATTTCATATATAAAAAATTAATCAATTAATTGAAAAATAATTGGCAGGTTCATCAATAATGTAAAAATAACAGTTGCAGCCCTGACTGCATGTAAAGAAGACCTTTCCACTCAGCATCAAATAAGACGTGTAATGACATAGTAACATGATAACATGAACCTTTGTGCCACTCCTGGCAAATAAACTTATTTTATACATTTATACATTGGTTCTGGTCCAGTTCCCGCTCACACTGACTCAAACCAAGAGGAGCAAACCGACTGACAGGTAACTTGTTGATTTGACAGTTTTGGAGAGACCACTTGTTATGAGTAATGACTATAGAGACTGGCATCTTGGGCAGTAATGATTTACAGCTTAGTACTGTAAGATCTGATACAAACCTTTAATAGACTTTTTAACTGACAAAGTACATTGAGTACAATACAAGCAGAGTACTTTTAACAGCTTTTGACCTTTAATCAAAGGAATATACCTGTGCTTTAGTGCATATGTGTTATCACATGTTAAGTGATCTAATGTAGGGTTGTCCCAATTATTTTGTTTATTTGCTTTGTGCGTTGACGCTTCAGTTGTAATCATCAGTGAATAATTGAAGCTTCCGACACATGGGGGTGACATGCATGTCATAACTCAGCCATGCAGTCTCATGACGCTCATGCGTTCTCTGCTGTGAGTGAGAGGTTTGTCAGATGCCCAAATATTTCCACATTTTAGCTCTGCAAATGCATATAAAATTGTTTAGCCTTCATCATGGGAAGAAGATATCACAGGTTCGGCTGTGTAGTTCAAGTGACAGAGCAGCGTTCCTTGGAGGCATTATAAAAAGATGATGAAATTGTCATTAAGAAAGCAGACACCGGTGCGCTGTTGTGGATTGGGGTAGGGACATGTACGTTAAAGAGGCACACCATCAACAAAATAATACTGAGTTTCACCAACCTTACGCATAATCTAACTGAGTCTCTCAAAACAGAACTAAGAGAGATGCTCATACAGGCAAAAGAAAATGGATGGACTACCGAAGCTCAACTAAGATTCCTCTAGAACGAAAATCCATGAACGATCTCTGTCTACATGCATCCAAAAATACATAAATGTACAGTCAATCCTCCAGGTAGACCTATGATATCAGGCAGTGACAGCCTAACTGAAACAGTGTCAAAATATACTGAACATTTCATTTAACCATTTTTAGCTTCACTGGCTGCTTATGTTCAAGACACTACTGACGTGCTCAACAAGATCAAGCAGCTGGAAAACATAGGCACAGAGACTTTTCTAGCCAACAAGGATGTTATATCATTGTACACAACCACAGAATACAAACACGGCCAAGAAGTACTCACATACTTTTTAAGTGCACAGTCAGAATCCAAAATGCTACCCAGTGATTTCTTATTGTCACTGAAAGAGTGGACTCTGCCATGAAAGTAATCACTTTCCCAATCACATTATCCGGCGGGGGTGGTATATCAATAATGTCTGCCTGTTTTGGTCTGGGTCAGAGGGACAGCTACAAACTTTTCATGTATTTCTGAACAGTAATTACCATAACATCAAGCTGTCTCTAGATTACAGCAAAGTGAGCATACATTTATTAGATTTTGCGATTTTTAATGACAATCAAGAGGCTCTCCATACATCTATATTCAGAAAACCAACAGACACAAATACTATACTGCATGCCAGAAACTTCCATCCCAAAAGCCTGAAAGAAAATATGCCATATGGCCAGTTTCAACAAAAACAAAGAATCTGTGACCAGGAAACAGAGTTTGAGGCCAAATCTAAGGAACATCATCCTTCAGAAAACATACATAAGAGCAGAACATCTGGACATTACTATGACTAGGAGATGCGCCCACTAAAGACACAGTGGTATGTATAACAGGTTATAAAGAAGAGCTGGTGAGGTTGATGGTGTACTCAGTAAGATCTTTCCTGAACCACCATTAATCAGCTTCAGGAGAGACCCAACACTTCCTGTAATCATTGTTAGTGTTTGTATTTGCCATGTTGCTTTTCCATTCAATTTCTGATGAATACTTTGGGCTAAACATTGCCATCTGCTGGAGTGTTTACATGGTCATACCCTCTCTAGGCCAAAACCCCAAGTGGAAGAGTCTTATTGGTGGAAACAGTTTGTTTCAACCAAACCTAACAGGTTAGGTGCAAAAGCACTAAAGTTTTAATTTTTTTAAGTTTCCCAAACCACCATCATGGCTAAGTATTGTTATTTGTCAGTTTAAGCAGGGAATAAATGTACTCACCTTATGTAAACATTTGATATTATGTTTGTTTAAGTTAACTGAGATGAAACAAACTAGGCAACAGACACCTTATGGCAGGCTTGACAGAAATGGGATGAATAGCTTTTAGAGCACTTTAATTTGGCATCACTAATAAGGAGGTCAGTCTTTGTGAGTCAGCATGAAGATGATGAACTTAATTAATGTGCAATAGTTTGAAAAGCAATATGAAACTAATCCTGCTGTGGCACATGGACTGAAACTAAAGGTACATAAAATGATAAAAATTCTGTCAGTGCAAGAAAGTGAAGGATACTGTGTCAAAGACTTTACTTACTGCTCTGTGGTGAAAATGTATCCAACATAATATCTGGCGATTGTGAAAATGCCTCCAACAAAAAATGCTATTATGACTGCCGTGAAAAAAGAAAAAAAGAAAAAAGAACAAAAAAACAACAGTTAATAAATGTAACACAATGCAAAGTGTATTTCAAACAATATACATATCAAAATGACCACACAAGAAAGAAACTGGAGTATTTTGAATCAATGTTTCAATTGTCGGAAGAACTTTATGGCTCAAAACTGTGGTTTATTCATCCAAAAGTCATTAAGTGTGATCATTGATGCTGCCATTTCTGGGTTGAATGTCTTGTAACGACTTAAAAAGTCAATTCAATTCCTTCCTCAATGCCAATGTTTTGCATTACATGGTAATTAATCTTCAAAATGAGCATTTAGACCAAACATCAATTAAAAAAAATAAGATTTTAAGAACAGTCCACAACATTTACGTATAACCCAGAAAACAGCAGCCTAGATGACTGATTGCAGCATCAACAAGTCAGTAGTTTTTTGTTTTTTTTCGCCACTCTGATGCTATATGACTTTTAGATAAATACAACACTGCATTTTCAGATGATTGGCATGAAGCTCCAGCGCGTTACAATGTATTTCCTGTTTTCATGTTCACCATGTTGTCTGTGTTGTTGTTGGTGTTAAGAGGGTCATTTGTTCTTACATGCACAAATGATGGGAACTTTGCAAGACAGCTTGGCCTGCTCTATGTTTCCAGCACCAAGAGCATTCCCAACACGTACACTGGCAGCAGCAGAGAATCCCATTGGGAACTAAAAAAGAAAAAAAAAAAGAAGATTAATAATTACCAAAAGTGTAATAAAGCTGATTTTCCTGAAAGGGATAGTTTGATTATTTGAAGTTGTGCTGTATGAATTAGTGCATTACATACAGTCTATACCCCGTTTGCAGAAACAAGGAGTACCAGCATGGAAGCTAAGCAATACTGTTGTAGACAGGGTCAGAAGCAAGTGAAGCAGTGAAAATATTCTAGATAGAGCATATACTCAATGTTGTTATTTTCAGATGAGCCTTTTTTTAGTTGGCTAAAATACATTTTGCTGTTGACCCTCTCCACAGCAGTTCATTGCCTAGCTTCCATACTGGTACTCTTTTTATTCTTGTATTTATTCAGTTTTAAAAAAAATATATTTTTACTCTTGTATTCTTATAGAACTTTCCCATGTACCATTTATCGTACTACCTCTGTCACTGATGATGATTGTGGTCGGTGGACTGTAGGAACTGAATTGCCCTTCGGGGACAAATAAAGTTATCTGTATCTGTATCTGTATCTGTATCTCCACTCTGCTTATTCAAACTAGGGTCATGTTGACCAGCATCAACTGCAGGTAATACACTGACTATTGGTAAGTACCTCATACAACCCCACCTCAAATGATCCAAACTACCTCTTTAACTATAATATCACTGGAGCAATGGCCAACACATAAGCATTTAGCATTTACAATTAACACAGAATTAATGGTAGGAAATACATTTAGAGGAGTTACCATGTAAGCTACGACTGCCAGCTCATATACTATGGACTGAGCTCCAAGCTCAGACTCACTAATCACTCCAGCCAGGAATCCTCCCACCTCAAACAGCCACCACTCCAGACAGAGCATGAGCATACTGGGGATTGCAAGCTTGACGAAGGGTCCCCACTCCTGCAGACAGTCCATTGACCAACCTGTGGGTCAGAGGTCTGTAAGCTGTAGGTGAAGTTAGGGCCAACTCCTGTGGTGTATTTTAGAAGTCATCAAGTTTAAAGTTTAACAGAATCCAGGTGAAAAGGGTTCACTCAATAGTTGTGCAAACCTTTGTTCAACGCACAAAAACACCAGAATTCTTCTACTACTAGCAAATTATTGTTTATGCAACAGCCTTCTGACAAACGATAGAACTTAATGGTAAATCCTAACTCACGTCAGCACCGTCGCCCCTCATGTATTCATTACACAGTTATAGAATGTAACTGATTTTGTCAAACATTACATAATGGAATGTTCAAAAACCATGAAAAGGTTGTGAAAGACCTGAGACTTGAATGATGAAAGAGGATGAAATTACTGGACAGAATAAGAGAATTAATGCAGTCAACCCAGTAAAATGTTTAATAATCTGTTTCATGTTATGGTCAATAAAAATGAGATAACTGACCTCCCCATGTGGCCTTATGCAGACCCCTCCAATGGATGTAAGCGAATAAGACCGAAGCCAGCAAATACTGTGAGATAGCATTGGCTGCAGCAGATCCACTTTAAGAGAATAAAGACAAGAGCACAGCAGCAATATTTTGGAGCAAACAGGCAAAGAAAAAATTGTATAAAGCACCTGTGAAAGATATTCACATTTTGTCAACATTTGACCATGGTTATGAAACTATGCTTCATGTATGTGTTGGTACAGATTGTGTCAAGATTCTTATAAAAAATGTTACTGAATAATAACACACTGAGTGACAGGTGCTACTGTACAATGTCCTCCAATTCAACAATCAGCTAATAAACACAACATTTGCAATAATGACAATAATATGTTTTTAAATTGGACAACTGAATGAATTTGTAGTACTGTTATCTTGGATTGGTATTTTATTATCAGGTTAGAACAAACAGATTGATTTAAATACACATTAATTATCTTAATTCAGTCACATAACAACTATAGTTATAACTGTCATTATAAACAGAAGTTAATGCACATATCACTGTTATGTATAATACATTAAAAATCCCCTCCAGTCAGGTTTTAATGTGTATATATTGCTCTACTTTGAATTAGGGCTGAGCAATAAATCAATGTTATATCAATACCATGATATGAAAACAGATATTGTCATAGATTTGGTAAATCAAATATTGTTGTGTTGTGATATGGCATAAGTGTTGTCTTTTCCTGGTCTTACATGGTGCATTACAGTAAAGTGATGTAATTTTGTGAACCAGACTGTTCTATTATTTGTTTAGCCATTGTGTAATAATAATCATCCCTATAATACTGTCGCACTATCACTATCTAGGTATGTGGTCAAAAATATCTGGCCATTTACGAGAAAATGCGTATATCTGTGTATTATTTACAAGCCATATTGCCCAGCCCTAATTATAATAATATGTAATAATTTGTATTTGATGTGTGTTCATCACAACAAAGTGAAATTATCCTCTTAAAAATCTTTGAAATGACATCTACTTGTTCTTCATTACAAATCCAGACTCTGTAAATAGTTGTACATTTGTACAGTTGAACTGCTGGACCACAGGTGTTTCACTGTGAAGCCTCAAGTTTCCACGTAACACTTTTAAAAGTTGAACAGGCCATGATTGGCCTTTAAACTATTTTTGATGTCACAAATCATGTCTGTAGGCCCAACCCTGAAAATGGGATTTTCAATGAGCACATAGAAACTTAAAGAACAAGAGAGACATATTTTTGAGTGGAGGGGAAATTTAGTAATTACACAAAGATCTATAACAAAATGATGTTAGAAAACTTACGCAACACCCAAATCCAGAACCTGCAGCATGATGTAGTTGATGATTGCATTGCAGACATTTCCAATCGCACCAGTTATAACCTGAGGCCATATAATTCCCTGTAAACCACAGCACAACCTCGTATCAATATTAATTTCACTGTAACTATGGTCCAGATGTTAACTTTGATATCAGTGTGTTTGAACTGCTGTACCTGATTTTGAAGATATCTCCCTTGCAGCTGGTACATAAAAGCAGCCTGAAGAAGGAAATCAGTGTCATTTTGGTGTACTGAAGGCAATTTTGAGCTTGAGTGAAATGATCAAGCAAAAGCGGAAAACCTCTTTGAAATCTGTTTGTATTGTATCATTATATTTATACACAGGATTCAGAATGCACCAAACTCACCGGCAGAGCAGGCATGAAGATCTTCACATACAGCTGGGTGAGACTTCATGCAGAGACACAAGAAACAAATATCCATATGAAACTGTGGGTTTGAAACATATGGCTATACATACAATGGATATACAGAATATGCACAGAAAAACACAGAGTTCAAATCGACCCCTACAGTAATATAAGTAGTTTGGTTGTATGCCTACTCCAACCCAACCACTCAAGGTACAGTTTACGTCCATCATGTCTGTCCAAACAGTGAAGGAATTTAATAAGAGGTATTCAGTGTATTTTTGGCAAAATGGAAGTTATCACCATAATTACATGAGTTTCAATTACTAACATATTTTTGTCATACAAAAAAACAAACAGTAGTTTCTTTCAGCACATTTTTATACTGTACGTGTTAGTTAGCCATGCACTGGACACAAAGTGAACAATTCTTCTGTCATTAATATCCCTGATGAAAACAAACACCATAAACTATGCAGTGACAATACTAGCATTGCTTTGTAACTGATTATAAATGTTATTTGATGACTTGCTGATCCGCTCTGCCACTGTGTTTGGCGATAGAGAAATATTGTTGAACAAGGAGTCCTTTTCTTGACATAGAATAGCAGCAAAATGCAGCATGCAGTCCTTCAGAAATACATATGTACATTTTTTAAAATAAAATTTAGTTTTTATTATATTGCATTGAATTTAAAGGGGAGTTTAAACTGGTATCAAAGCATATATATTTGATGTATCTGATATATTATTTTCATTATGTTTATTTATTTGTCATAAAATGCTTTGTGGTCATCAAAAGTTGCATAGGTATTAAGTCCTGTCAACGGTAAATGCTTTGATAATCCATGTGCAGAGGTGACTCATTTTTTCACCTAAATTAATAATTCATACACCCAAACAATTTAATTCATTCTTTGAAATTATTTTGTTGTAAAGAAGAGGTTGAAACTGCTACACATTGTTGGTCCTGTCCAGTCAGTCAAAATGAGAGGGTTAGCCGGTGCTTAGAAGCTGTATTTTACAGTTGCGATAATCACAAATTTCATATTCAAGGGGAACTCTGTAATGTATTTACTGTACTAAATCATTAAATTACCATGAAATGTTTAAGGAAACAGCTACAGACAGTAGATTATCTTTTGACATTTCCATTCTGGTGTAAAATGTCTGTTTTTATTTAGGCCAAACTGTCTGTTTCACTTTTATTCACTTTAGATAGAGCTAAAATAAAGATTGAATTGTGTTAAATTTTTGCCGAATGAGTCTGTGCATCGTAAAAAATCATTCATAATCTTTAAAGAATTAGATGTTTAACGGTTAAATTGAGCAGTGACTGAACTCCAAGCCCAGAGTGTGTACTTCCAGAACAGTGGGCTTTTGTTTTTAGGATAATGGGCTTAGCTTCACATTGACAGATAAATGACAGTTATAAACAGCTGACTTACAGCGCAGGACTCAGGTCATAGCTGGTCATTGTCACCTTACAATGTTGTGCTCGTCTTGCACTCCTGTACTGTTCCTGATCAATTGGCTAAGTGTATATAATGGGTGTCACTTAGTGATGCACCCACAGAGAATTATCACCCAACTCTGCAGTTTCTCTCAGCTTTATGGAGCATTTTAGCATCTTTCAGCTCCCTGTTTTGATTTTATGGCCTACAAATGCATTGTTTTGGTTCATACTCACTGCTGTCCTAGCTTTGTTTTTAGCCTGATAGCCACTGCAGGGCTTTATGACAGGTCAAAACATCATTTAACATAAATACTGGGCTTCCATTGGAATGCCCACCCATGTTTTGGCACATTTGACAGTTTATTGATATCTGACAGTGCTAAGGAATTGCATTCATTACATTTCTAAATTTGTAGATAAAAACGACATGTGCAACAATGATTACTAATGGTGTCTGTCTGTTTTGGGGATTCATAATGACTGACCTGGCAACCTCTGGGGTCTGTCTGACAGCGAGCAGGAGGGGTTCAGTGTTGATGAGGATGGCCCAGCAGGGGAAACAGGCCAGCAGCAGAATCAGAATCCCCCTCTGAAGAATCACACCCACACGCTTCAAGTTACCGCTCCCAAAAGTCTGCAACAAACAGGCAGACAGATGAAGATGCAGAGTTAGACAAGACTAATCAAAGAAAACTAACTTGATACAAAAGCTCATTGTTGAGTTGTTTTTGAGGAGACCCCAGGACAACTTGGGAACCCAGCAGTTGCAGGAGTGTTTGTTTTGCTTAGATAAATAAAGTGAAGGAACCTGTGGTGAAGGCTACCTGAGATATGAGGGTATCACAAGTTAACGACAAACCGGTGCCAATGGAAATACCAGTCACATTAACCACCTGCAATAAAAAAAGTATAATTCAGGGAAAAACATATATATACTGTATATATATATATATATGTTAAAAGAGAGATTATACAAATATCAGTACTGGCAGACTGGGATATCAGTTCAAACATAGATAGGACTCGAGCAAGTCCTCTCACCGCAATTGATAACGATACTCCTGCAAGTTCAGTTTTTCCCAGGTGACCACAGAACACAGTGCTGACGAAACTGATCATAAAGATCATCAACTGGGAGATGACCTGGAGGACAAAAACAAATACCCATTACTCACTTTCTTGTTTATACAAATTGTGATACATTGATTCAAAATAAAACATGAGGTATCTCAGACAATTTCAAAAACATAGTGAAAAGACCTAATAGATATCATTAGACTCATTATATGCTCACTATAAGAAATAGTCAAGGGAACTAGGGCTGGGTGACAGATCAAATATATTCAATATATTCAAATATTAATTAATGCATGATATAGCAGATGATCATATTGACACATTCAAGCTGCCAGTGTTTCTACTGGTTGCTGCTGAGGGGTAGTTGCGTTACTTTAGTCAGTCATAACACAGGTACATTTAGAGTGTGGTTGTGCTAACCAGAGGTGGAAGAAGTGTTATGTCCATTACTCAAGAATAAGTACTAATACCAACTCCACTGTGAAAATACATTCTAAACCTAACTATAATAAATGTATGTCAGCATTATAGCATAATTTACTTAAAGTAGCCATAGTGCAGTAAAATGGTCCCTGTCAGTGTTTTACTATTAAATATTATGTTTTTGCATTAATAAAACGTCCTTGTTCATGTGTAATTTTAATTTTCCATTGCAGTAGGCCTAAAATGATTCTTCAATTGTAAAAATTTAAGACTTTGGTGTTGCGGTCCCAGACTCTCAAGGGGCCAGTTCGCTCCAGGTACCGTGTCATATTTGTGGTGATTTGATTAATGCGCATCTGTTTGATAAGCACTAAAAGCACACTAGAAACTGAAAATAAATTGCCTTAATATTACAGAAAGTGTGAGAAAAGCGACCACCTTTAAATAACATTTAATACAGGCTACAGTAGAGTACAGTAGAGCTGTGGTGCGTCTTACCACTGGACCCCCTAGTTTGACAAGTTGCTTGAGCTCATTGCGGTATTCCCGCGGGATGAAGTCCCTCATGGTCCTTAGGCAAGAGCCACAGCCTCCGCTGGATCCCTGAGCAGAAGCAGCCGCTTCAACTGCTTTCAAATCTTCTTTCACCCCCTCAGTAAATTTCACTGGTGTTTTACTAGAGCCGTCCATGACTACACAAACTATGGTGGTCTCAGCAGACAGGCGGACTAGTCTCTGTGACTGCTTTCCCCTGGACTGTGCCGGTGTCACGGGAGGATGGCTCGGTTTTGTTTCACAGCCAGTGTCGGAGGAGGAGGGATTATGCACGTGCTTCAAGAGTCTCCTCCACGCCAAATACCTCGTGCAGCACTTTTAGGACGTCATTGCCACTGTGTAAACCTAATGATGCATTAAAGTGCACATTAAGTTCAGTTTAGACTGTCAATGAATTGTTTGGCGACTGACTGCGACGCAGTCTACCAGTATACTGTATGCCATAGTATTCTGTGTAGAGTATAACGACATAAAGCCAGTACATTTAAGTACATTCAACTGTATTAGTACTTGAGTAAATTTCCATTTGATAATACTTAAAGCCTACTCCATTACATTTTGGAGACAAACATTGTACTTTTTACTCCACTACATCTATTTGGTAACTTTAGTTACCAGTTCTTTGCAGATTTGCATTAATACAAAATATAAATCAATTAATTAATGATGCTATATCATAATAGGTTAAACTATCCAGCATTAAATAGTAATTGATATTAGCCCCAACATTACCAGCTGCAACAAGTGATATACACATTCATACATCACTAATTATAATCCAGTAATACAATTTAGACTTTTTAAATGGGCCATTTTCCCTTCATACTCCTCTTTTTGGTATTTATTTTATAGTCTGGTGCTCATACTTATAGTACTTTTACTGGTATTGTTATTTGTACTATTGTTACTTTTACTTAAGTTTGAATACCACCACTGCATATGCCTCTTGTTACATAATGTGTGTGTGTGCATCTGTCTGCCTCATGGCAGCACGTGTGTTCCATAGCCCTAGGTTGAGTCTCTTTCGTACTAAATGGTCAGATATTAGACCTATTATTAATGAGCTTTAATTAGGTTTGACAAAGCCTATCATGAAAACTCTTCCATAATCCTGGTCTCAGTTGAGCCAGATTTTAGGCTTAACTTCACTTCGGCATGATAAGTGAAATCAGTCACTCTTTAAAGCTGAAGGTGAACATAATGCGTCAGAATGAAACACATGTTAACCACTACAAGGAACATCCATGTTGTGTTGATTTTGGGGGCGCCTGCAGCCCAAACTAGTGTTTCTACTGTAATAACCACAGAATATAATGTCAAAAATAATACCGCTTATATAAAAATCTCCTCCTGCTTCATTTTAACTGGGTATTACTCACTGTAAATTTAGCTGCGAAAATGTTAACAAAGGCTTGTTTTAATTGATTTCATGGACAATCTGACTTGGTGGCAGGCATTAAGTTAGAACCACAAATAGAAAACAAATTATTTCAAAATACTCTTAGAGTCTGGAATAAAGTCAGCAGGGATCTTAAGATTCATAATGAACTGCTGGTATTGAGACAAATAAAAGCAGATCTCAACTTCATCCCAAACAAAGAGGAAGGCACCTTTAAAATCTGGAATCAGAAAGGTTTGAGCATATTTGGACAGATTATCAACCACAAAGGAATTGTGCAATTTGAATCATTACAGAGAGAATATGATTTGCCATGTTCTCTCTTATTTTATTTTATTTTTTTTAAAAGATATTTTCAAGTCAGAAGTTGCATTGAGGATAGTGATTTAAAGAAGAAAACCATTACAGATCTTCACCCTATGACAGTTTTTGGTCAAAACTTATGAATGTAGGGGTGTATCAGATTTCAGCGATATTTAATATCCTGCAAGGTGACAGTAAACCAGAAGAATTGAGAAATTGGAAATTCCAGATTAGATATTTTGAGACACCTGTTCAACAAGCCAAACTCCAACAATCAGTAACATCAAATTGTTGACGAGACTGTGGAGAAAACCATGCTGATTATAGTCACATCTTTTGTTCTTGTCCAGTTTTAAAGCGATATTCCACTCTTAGATAATCATCCACTCAGTATGTACTCACCCCTATGCCAATGTGATGATGGGTGAAGGTCTTCAGTTCACAAAACAAGCCTGGAGTTTTAGGAGAAACAGGGTAGCAGCCTCATCCAGTACAATGGCAGTGAATGGTGACCACAGATAAAACGTTAAAAAAGAACACAAAACAAACACAAAATGTCTCCATCCTGCTTGTGTGGTGTAATCCAAGTGTCTGCGAGCCGCGCCATTAAAATTTAATCGCAAAAAAACGCCATTTACGCCATGTTTTTAGCCGAAATGTCAACTGTAGCATGTAGCCGGTAGGATGTAAACATGGTGATATTTCCACACGTGCGTCCATTAAGATATATACGAAGTCTCGCGAGATCGACGCCATGTTTACATCCTACCGGCTACATGCTACAGTTGACATTTCGGCTAAAAACATGGCGTAAATGGCGTTTTTTTGCGATTAAATTTTAATGGCACGGGTCGCAGACACTTGGATTACACCACACAAGCAGGATGGAGACATTTTGTGTTTGTTTTGTGTTCTTTTTTAACGTTTTATCTGTGGTCACCATTCACTGCCATTGTACTGGATGAGGCTGCTACCCTGTTTCTCTTAAAACTCCAGGCTTGTTTTGTGAACTGAAGACCTTCACCCATCATCACATTGGCATAGTGGTGAGTACATACTGAGTGGATGATCTAAGAGTGGAATATCGCTTTAAATACTTACTGGAAATATATTTGTGTAAAAATTAAAAATGTTTTGAAAAATTGACCTAAAAAATGAGTTCATTCTGTTAGGAAAAATGCCAAAGGGGATGGTTGGATTTGAAGAGAAATACCTTATTGGAGTACTGCTCTTAAACTTTTAACAAAAAATTGACTCCAGAAACTAAGCCCGAGTGTAGAGAAATGGAGGAGCCTGGTGGAACATATAAAATCAAATGGGAGAGCTACATAGAAAATAGGGGATGAACATAAGATTAGAACCATGATGCACCTCCGCTAAATAAAAAGCATAGTAACAGTAGACAGTCTGATCGCCAATAGATTGCTATTTGATTAATAGATATTTACAAGAGCCAACAACCAAATAAGGGGAGCACTTTTGTTTGTTTTTTTTGTTTTGTTTTTTCAAATTTTCTGTTAATTTTATTTTTGTATTTATTCATTCATCAACAGCATGTTTTCCAAGCAAATTGTTAAACTTATCATTTTGACGATTTGTTGATGAATTATGAGTTATTCATGAAATGAATTGATTGTTCAGTGACCTGTGAATAATATGACTTTAGAAGTATACATGGATTGAATTATATGGACTTGGGGGTGAATGGGAGCGGGAGTGCAGGGGTTTGGATAGTATATACAGTACATGTGTGTATTTAGTCACCTTTTATTATTTCTGATATAATATTTGCTACCTTGTTTAAGATTTGTGTATGAGTGTTTTTGTTTTGTTTTGTTTCTTTCATTTGTGTTTTTATTCATTTTACTTAGTGCATTGTTAGTTATTTACATGGGGTTCATGTCACAATGGTATCTCACATCTTGGGAAAAAAAAAGTCAAAAAAGAAATGGCCAGTCGTCTCAAAGATGGTCTCATTTTTCTTATGTAGGTCATATAGAGGTATTACATTGAGATGGTTTCATAACCAGTCAAAAGTTCCTTGTAGTACTTTCAATTAAAATAAATCTGTAAAATGTTTTAAACCCATGATCTAGTGGTAGAGTCATTTTCACCATTTGTTATCAATTTAAATATGTGAAAAACAAACAAAAAAACAGACATTCAAAAATACTTTCCTTGAAAGGTAATACCATACTGTATACTCTTTATACAATATTTCCACTATATTGGAGACTGTTATGTCACTTGTACAGACGTAGCAGCATAATCCAACTGACCTTAAATTGCTAGAAAATGCAAATGATCTTAAATAACATAACCTGTCTTATGTCCTTTCAACGTGACACTTCACAGTAACTATTTTGCACATGTAGATTAATGTTCAACAGTGATGACAGAGAGAAAAAGAACCACACTCACACACTGGACTTGAACCAAAGATGATCAAGAAAGGAGGAAATGAAAACAAATGGAGGCAGCGGGGGAGTTAAATGGCACAGGGGTCATCTCTACCTGTCTCAAAGTCTGAGCTGATCTCTGCTGTCAAAGTTTTGGCTTTGTGTATGTCATTGGTTTTGTCTACTACAATATTTCATGCTTTGTATTGTACATTGTTTATGTCTATGAATGTTTCTGCATTGTCTTTACAGCTCTTTACAGTGATGAGATCTGCACTTGATGTCTCACTTCAGCTGACTTTACAGAACAACTTAAAACTAGTTATTAGGCTCATTCAAGCCAGGCTTTTCCTAATAAGTCTGGCTTTTCCAAGTCTACTTCATGAAGCACTTTTCTACTTAGCTAAAAATGTTTTGGCAGAACAGCTCAGAGTTGAACACCTAAAAACTGCCACCTAAAACCAACAAATTAGCCCCTGCAGAATCAAGTGGTTGCTCAAAGTAACATTATCATTGTTGCTCTACACACATTACATACACACTTTTCAGTAACCAAGTCTAAAACAAACAAACAAAAAAAAAAACAGAATAAATGACACTAAATAAAATGGCAGATGATACGAGAAAAGAAAAAATGAAGTGAGATCTTCAGATCAGATATAAAAACATCCTTAAGTTTATTTAAAAGCAACAACAAACATATTTTTCCATTTTGATTCATAAAATTAAAAAGTGTTTGTGATACATGCAGAAATGCTTCATGCAGCTTTACCATATTTATGCTTGGACTCAAATAGCAGACCAGAACTTAAGGTCTTAATCCATTACTGCAGTTTTCTGATTTAGGTTTTAGTTTTCAGTGAGAACTGCCTTTCAGTCCTTCTTCTTTGGGACCAAAAACTATTATTTCAGTGTATTTAAGAGTCATTAGAAAAAGAATATGTCAAAGAATGATGCTGTTTAAAAAAACAAACAAACTTCAGTTTCAGTTCAGTCGAACATGTGCACATTGAATAGAAGTGGTTCAAGGATTGCTCCCTGAGGAACTTCACACATTTCACTCTGATTTGTGTTGATTTGAACTACATGGTGCATCTCAACTTACTATCTTAACAATGAAAACATCTTAAAAATATGAATCCTAAGATTAAACATCTTTGAATTAAAATTCAAACTCCACTTATGGTATTTATATCTATATACATGTTGTGTGTCCAGCACCAGTGGTACTGAAGTCTGGTACAGCAGTTCAACTACAGTGCATAAAGATGTGCAACAACTTATCACTGCTCACTCTCGTCTTTCAAACATAGTGTCAAAATATTAATGAAGGAACCTTCTGTGGCTCCAGAGGAAGCTGCATGAAATCTGAGAAACTGCCTCAAGTGTCAAGGAAATTTTATGGGAGTTTTAAAGCAAACATGAACATTTGGAGAGTTAGAACTGCTTTGAGTGACAAACTCACAGTAACAATCATCGATCCACTGCACTACACTAACTGGTAATGCTGGTCATGCTGGCAAAAACATGACTGATTTTACTTGCACGTCCAGCACCCTGAGCAGCATGTGGATTCTAAGTTCATCATTTGCTTGCTTTTTATCTCTGCTTTGGTCGGTTAGCTAAGAAAAATATATGGTTTGTCTTTTTGGCTCTTTGACTCATCACAAGTCACATACTTTGACTCTCCATCATTTCCATTGTAGCAGAAAGTGGGCAATATAAGGGGATCGCTGAGAGCCAGAGCTAGACAGAGCAGCAAGCAAATACATAAGGATGAGAGTGACTGGTGGCTGCACAGAGCTTTGGCACTCAATGTCAACATTAAAAATATTTCTGAGCTTTTAGGATGAGTCATTTAAAAAGTTTAATCAGCTTGTTGCTGGTTACAATTCCAGCGATGAGGATGAGGATCATGATTAGCAATGCCAGGCCGCGCCGTAAAATCAGCTGCTTTATTGGCAAAACATCTCCCACTGTAGTGGTGGTGGACCGTAGTGGACTGTGGCCTGACTCATGCACCCCCAGGTCTGCATTGTCCTCCTCAACACGTGCAGAGCTGGACTGAGTCTCACTGACCTTGGCCTGGATCTGACTTGAGTCTAGAAGTTTAAAGCAGAGTTTTAGAAGGAATGTCTGGTATTACCACACAACACAAGACTGAAAGCAGGGATGTTTCATATAATCACAGAGAACAGCAAGTGAAGGCAGTGTCTGAACTCACCTGTGTTGTCTAGCTCAACCATGTCTTTTTCTTCTGTGATCTGGAGTCCTGCTCTCACAAGAGCCTGAACAAGATAATTAAAAACAGTTGCTGTTAGTATGTTTTACATTCAAATACATCTTAAAGGATAACTTCGGTATTTTTCAACCTGGGCCCTATTTCCCCATGTGTATGTGTGTGTATGATTGACAGCTACAACTCGTTTTAAAATTGGTGCGGTATTGAGGGACGCGGATGCAGCCGGCAGCCACGAAACGAGTTATAACGGTAGATATCGGGGCAAATTGGTCCATAAAAGTTTGTGCATTAAACGTGCTTTTTTCCGCCACAGACCGGATCAAATCACCAGTGTAATCTCTGTCAACAACATGCAAAGCGTCTCTCTTACCGTTCATTCTGTGACGACATCTCACAGGATCTTTGCTTGTTGTAGTGAGTGGGACAGCTGTTTTCTTGAGGTGTGTTTGGTGAAGTGTTTCGGGATTGGATGTCTTCTCTTTTTGGGCTGGCAGTAGTCATCTTGATAAAAGTGTGCACTGCAGACCTGATGGTCTGCAAGGCGCAGTGTCTGGACAGGAGCGTTAGCATCCAGTTGTAGCACAATTAGCCACAACTTCAGCATGTTGCTGTCTGACAAAGTCAGCCTATGACAGCTGTACGGGGTGTTGCACGTCATCCTGTTCTTGCACTTCGGTGAAGCAAAAACACGAACCATTGTTTTCAATAGTTGCAGTAAAACTTTCAACTGAACTCCGGGACAGCTAACTCCGCTCTGACCGGCTCTCAGCATGACTCCTGTTTTCTTCCGGCAACAAACAAAGATCCCGCGAGATGTCGTCACACACAGCAAGCAGTAAGTGAAGCATACTGTTGACAGAGATAACACTGGCGATCTGATCCGGTTTGTGGTGAAAAAAAGCACGTTTAATGCACAGACTTTGACGGACGAATTTGCCCCGATATCTACCGTTATAACTCGTTTTGTGGCTGCTGGCTGCATCCGCATCCCTCAATACCGCACCAATTTTAAAACGAGTTGTAGCTGTCAATCATACACACACATACACATGGGGAAATGTGGCCCAGGTTGAAAAATACCGAAGTTATCCTTTAACACTGCATTTTGGATGATCGAATTGAAATTGGATAGTACTTGACCACACGAAAATACAGGCGTAAAGGCACCTAAATGCACTGAGGATGGATTGATTGTGATCCGATCAGCCAAACCACCTCCGGAGGTGGGCAGGGACACATTGCAGCCTCATTAATCACAAGAGTAAATGCACATGCGTTTTCCGTCCACATACAACGATGATGTGGTGGAAACTTGGTGACTACTTTGCCAGACTTTTCAGACCCTCTTAACATCTTTGGTGCTGTTCAGACCAGGTATTAACATGCATCCTGAGTGATCCGATTACAAGTGGAAAGATCTACTGTAAGTACAGGTCTGAACACTCTCAGGATGCATTTGAGATTCAATCACTCAGACCACATTCAAAGCAGATTGAGGCTGCATAGGACCACATTT
Organism: Lutjanus campechanus; assembly: GCA_027495735.1. NCBI lineage: Eukaryota > Metazoa > Chordata > Actinopteri > Lutjaniformes > Lutjanidae > Lutjanus > Lutjanus campechanus. The sequence goes on along the minus strand of JAJHUR010093437.1, from coordinate 14,151 downwards.
TTTTAGCAGTGTGAATGCAATGCAAAGACTGCCTACTAAACTGATGTCCTGTAAGTACTTTTGGTTCGTTGTATTGCACATTACGTGTGCGCTCTCTTACCCACAGGTGGTTGTGGCGGTTGTGAAGACAGAACGCCAGAAAAAAAAAATCATGCTATTTGGAAAGTTGGTGAGTGAGGAGAAACTTTGTGAAATGGGTCTTCTTGTAAATTCAGCAAGTGCTATACATTAAGTTATGTCTTTCTTTGTGGGAAATGCATTGTAGGACGAGAACGCCTGGCTCGCAGTCTCCGCTCTAATTCTGTTCTATCGGGTTGAGGTCAGGACTCTGTGCAAGTTCCTCCACACCAAACTCGCTCATCCATGTCTTTATGGACCTTGCTTTGTGCACTGGTGCGCAGTCATGTTGGAACAGGAAGGGGCCATCCCCAAACTGTTCCCACAAAGTTGGGAGCATGAAATTGTCCAAAATGTCTTGGTATGCTGAAGCATTAAGAGTTCCTTTCACTGGGGGCCAAGCCCAACCCCTGAAAAACCACCCCACACCATAATCCCCCCTCCACCAAACTTTACACTTGGCACAATGCAGTCAGGCAAGTACTGTTCTCCTGGCAACCGCCAAACCCAGACTCGTCCATCAGATTGCCAGACAGAGAAGCGTGATTCGTCACTCCAGAGAACACGTCTCCACTGCTCCAGAGCACAGTGGCGGTGTGCTTTACACCACTGTAGCCAACGCTTTGCATTGCACTTGGTGATGTAAAGCTTGAATGCAGCTGCTCTGCAATGGAAACCCAATCCATGAAACTCTCTACACACTGTTCTTGAGCTAATTTGAAGGTCACACGAAGCTTGGAGGTCTGTAGCTGTTGACTTTGCAGAAAGTTGGCGACTTCTGCGCACTGTGCGCCTCAGCATGCGCTGACCCCGCTCTGTGATTTTACATGGCCTACCACTTCGTGGCTGAGTTGCTGTTGTTCCCAATCGCTTCCACTTTGTTTTAATACCACTAACAGTTGACCATGGAATATTTAGTAGCGAGGAAATTTCATGAATGGACTTATTGCACAGGTGGCAACCTATCATGGTACCACGCTTGAATTCTGTGAACTCCTAAGAGCAACCCATTCTTTCACAAATGTTTGTAGAAGCAGTCTGCATGCCTAGGTGCTTGTTTTTATACACCTGTGGCCATGGAAGTGATTGAAGCACCTGAATTCAATGATTTGGAGGGGTGTCCTGACACTTTTGTCAATATAGTGTATAAAATAAATAGTTTTTTTGATCTTCTCCCTCCTTTTGTTGATTTTTCTAAAGGGACAGTTCAAGCCCAAATAAAAAATACATATTTTCATTCTGGCCTTTAGTACTATTTATCCATCTAGATTGTTTTGGTGTGGGTTGCTGTAGAGATGACTGTCTTTTCTCGAATATAATGGTTAATAATATAATGCTGCTCAAAGAGCAAAAAAAAAATTGAAAAATTCAACACTGGTGTCTCTTTCCAGAAATCATGACCTGTTAGCTCAAGATAATCCGCTGACCTTGTTGTGAGCAATTTCATGTAGGAACTACTTTCTTTTTGCAGCGGAATCTACCATAACTCCCCTCTTTCTACTAGAAGGAAAGTAGTTCCATTATTTTTGAGGAAAGGTAGACATCACTATGGCTGGTATCTCCAAAACCCTGCAACACCATACAAAAACAATGTACATGGATAAATAGCACTACAGGTAAAAGGAAAAATATGTATTTTTGATTTTGCAGCGAACTGTACCTTTAAACTTTTTAACTTAAAATATATGATTGCCCTGTAGTGAGTTTGTGATTATTTGGTTAGAGATTTCTCTATCTACCTTTTATATGGCTGGTTGTCTCTTGCTACAACCAACACAACCACTAAGCTTTATGCAAATGAATGCACAATGACGCCATCAACATGAAAATCATTGTACTGACCGCATTACTGAATTTTGGAGCTAGTGCTGACGCTTATATTGTAAAAGATTTGGCAACACTGAGGCTGATCAGATCTCAATGCAGACACTGGAGCTACATTAATACCAGGTGCAAATTGATCAGGTTAAATCATATCTGAATACAATCTGAGCTATAATGTGAGGTGTAAAGTGATGTATCTACTTACCTCTTCAGTAGCCTTTTTCCAATTAAGTTTGCATAAAATAATGGTAAACACAATCGCCTGCAGTGACGTACCAATGGTAAGTCCTGTCCACAGTCCTACACAGAAAAGGGAGAGGAGTTTTAATGGTTTTTCTAAATGTCCGTTGGCAAGTAGAAGGCCAGGCATGGTCATGCATATTATCAGTTGGGTCTTACCTACAATCCCCATCTTTGCTGCAAACATGAGGGACACGCCAGTGGGGAAGGCAATGCAGTAGAGCCCCACCAGATTACTCAGAGCACCAATCAACTGTTTGCCTACTCCTCTTAAAACACCTGCAGCCACACCCTGACGATATCAAAACCAGAGACTTGTTCAAATCACAGTTTCTATCAATGTGTATAAAATGCTTTATGGATTACATGCATGAAAAAGTTAATTGTGCATTGTTTCTCACCGCAGTGGCATCACCAACATGCATGAAAACAAATATGGCCATGACATCAGCAACTCTCCGAACAATGTCTCTAACAAAGATGCAGACAGAGATTCTTGTTAGATACAAAAATATACACTGACAATCACATCTGAAATGTAAGATTAAAAGACAGAGGAGGAGTTTTTTTTAGTTTTTTTAGTGAGTGAACTGCATTATCATCCCTGATATAACTTTTCATTTGACCAGCATAGCTTTAACTGTGCTAAATGTATTCATTCAGTCAGGTAATAAACCTGTAACAGATCTATTTGGCAGACTGGCAGGAAAATGAGATGATGAGCAGCTTTCTTCACAGTGCTGTCATGGCATGTCTCTCTTATTTGCTGTCTGGCATGGTTGTAAGACTAAGGGTTATCTAGTTACATATCAGGTGTTAGTTTGAAAGGGACGTGCCAAAGTAGGTGAAATGACGGGGAACAGGTGGGGACCCAAAGCGAAGACAAAGGACGAGAGGACCCCGAAGTTTTCCACTTTTCACTCATGAAAAGCGGTGACCGACCGAGAGTGAGTTGGCCGAGTGACAGGCATTGGGTCGTGGTCCCAGCGGGGAGGAAACAGGTGGGCCCACACACTTAACCGTTGGCTGGATAGTGTTGTTTAATAGAGTTAGGGTTACAAGTGACCAAACCCTGAAAACTCTAGACAAGCGTATGCCGTGGTTTCCCAGGGTTGCGTTGTCATGACCGTGCTAAGCTCTGCATCATTAATAACTAACTGAAGGCCTTTTTAAACATAACTGAAACTCATTAAACAATCACAGTTCAGTGGTTTTAAGTCAGCGTGACGAAGATAAACTTTGTTTGGGTACAACAGTCTGCATGGCATTATAAAACCAAACCTGCTGTTGCACATGGACTGCAATTAAAAATCTACAAAATAAGTTTTTGTTTCTGTTAGTGAAGGTTATTGTGTCATTTTACTCACTGGTCTGTGGTGAAAATGTATCCAATGACATTTCTGGCGAGGCTGAGACTGCCTCCAACAAAACAAGCAACAATGACTGGAACAAAGAAACAAAAAAGTTATTAATAAAGATAATAGTTTACATTTTGATATTGCAGAGAGAAAAAGGTACAATATTTCAATGTTTACAGTGCTTAGAGTGTTGTTTTATATTGATGTGACACTTGGTTTGAAGTATCAGATACATTCTTAATACAATGACCACTGGACCAAGTGAAATGTGTTCTCATGACTTTCTGTAGTTCCAATGCTGGCAACATGTACTGTGAGAACTGATTCTTACATGCACAAACGATGGGGACTTTGCTAGATAGCTTAGCCTGCTCTGTGTTTCCTGCACCAAGAGCATTTCCAACACGTACACTTGCAGCAACAGAGAATCCTAGAGGGAACTGTGGATGATATAGATTATTAAAGATGTTACTATGCCATTGTTCCGATAACGATGATACAAAACCACTTGCAGTCTGAAAAATGTCAATTTGAACCTACTGGGGTTTCAGAATAATGGGCCATTGGAGCAAGGAGCTGTCCCTGGAAATACATTGTTTTAGGTGATATTTGAAATAAATACCTACATACCCACATACCTACCTCAAGCTGTAGTGGGCAATATTGTTTAATCATAATTTGAGGCATTTCGAAAATCGCATGTCTAAACAATATTTAATTGAAGGGTTCCTTTAAGAAACTGTGTCTGTTAGCAGAAAAAAAGATGCATCCATGCATTTTTTTCTTTTTTTTAATGGATCCAGTTTAAATTAAACAACCAATCAAGCTTAGCATGTAACTCGCCAGTCACACACACTCTTTACTCTTTGTTCACAAAGTGTTGAGATTACATATATTCATCATAGGAGTATTATTTTCTCTGGTTCATTTTTCTGGGCAGTAGCATTACATGTAACTGGTATATATCAGGAATATTTGCCCCTGGCCTTGACTGTCAAACTCCTGCATCAGAATCAATCAATCAGGACCAGCTTTATTGGCCAGGTTTGTGTACGCCTATCAGGAATTTGACTCTGCCTTTTAAGTTGCTCTCATTGTACCTACACACAGAACAATTTAGAGGAAGAAATAGACACATTGCTTAAGACATAGACAGCTAAAGACAGGAAAAACTAAACACAGAAGTAAGCTATTTTACAGGACATTAGAAGTTATTTTCTCAATTAGCTTCTTAATCAGCTATTGGGTCCTATATGAACACTATCTTCTGCCAGAGTTTGACTAGTTTTGGTTATTATATGTGCATTTCTGATTGTCTGGGCCCCTCTCAATAGTTAATTGAGAGGGGTTAATTGAGCTGATGTGGCTCAGTTGGAAAAGGATGAGTCAAATCATATATTTCTGTGCACCAATCAGAATCAAAATCTGATGACAGTTGGTGGGTTGTCTGCTTGTACTGCCAGTCAAATCTGCTAAAAATCTCATCCATAAAATCTTTATTAAGCAAATGAGATATTTTAAAGCATATTTTTAAATTATGGCTATTAAGCTGCTTTTCCTAAATTATCATCTCATGACATCAATCACCAACAATTAGCATCTCTAAATACAAGCGGACTTACCATGTAAGCTATAATGCTTAACTGGTATGCTATGGACTGAGCTCCCAGCTCAACCTCACTTATTACACCGGCCAGGAATCCTCCTATTTCAAATAGCCACCATGACAGACAAATCATTATCATACTGGGGATGGCCAGTTTGACAAAGAGGCCCCATTCCTGCAGACAGTCGAGTGACCAACCTGTGGGTCAGAGGTCTGTAGTTATTTAGTGTTGATGTATTTTAAAAATAACACATTGAAATGTTCATCAAAGATATTCAATTACTGCGGTGCAAGAGATATGAATGATGAAAAATAATGAAAATATTAGATAGAATGACAGAACTGTTGCAGCAGTCTAGACAACTAAGATAAAAGAAAACATTTTTCCATAAAACTAATGCTGGAGTCAAATTTCAGAAAGGAACTGACCTCCCCATGTGGCCTTGTGCAGACCCCTGCAGTAGATGTAAAGGTATAGAAACAAAGCCAGCAAATACAGTGAGATGGTATTGGCTGCAGCAGATCCACTTCAGTAGTATCACGGAGAACCAGCAGGTTTTAAAGCGAGAGGGGAGGGAAAAAAAGCAGAAATAACTCATTTGTTGAGAAATATCCACATTTTGCTGACAGCTGTTAAAGGCTATTGCAGTAAAATATGCTTCATATTTATATATTTTGTATAGTTGTTCAGATTGTTTTAAATAATATTACAGTAACTGGCTAGAATAATTTGTAATCCAATTCAGCAACCCTGGAATAAATACTTATATCTTTATGAAATAATAATGAATTAATTCAAATAATAATAGTTAGCCCTGTGTCACAGAGGTGTTGATTATCAAAATTGTTTGTCTGTACTGTATTTTCTGTGTTGTTGTTGTTGATTGCATTATGTTGAAATGTGTGTCATCTGTGTATGTAAATAATGTTTCAAGATAACTTCACTTCAATACAACACAACCACATAAGCCTTCAGAAGCAATGCCTCTCTGACACAGTATCAATGACATTTAGCGAGACTAAAGACCATAAAAACATATTTGCACACGTCCTACATCTTCTGCCAACCTCAGAACAGGGAAAACTGTTTATTTTACATGAGAGATTTCTGTATACTTATTTTCTCTGTACTCTTCTCACTGGTTTGAAGTGAGCAGAGTTTAGTTGGGAAGAGGTGATGTCCCAAACTTCCATATACCAGTCAGGATTTAGCAACATCAGAATCTGATGACAGTTGGTGGGCTGTTAGGTCACTGTCAATCAGATCTGATCAAACCACACTCACAAACTCCTGATGAAGCAGTTTAATCAAGTTTTAGAGTGTAGTTAGTCACACATATCAATCTTACAGAACAAGCCAAGCTTTCAGGTACAGTAATAGGCAACGAGCCCCAATGACTTTGCTATCATTAGATCCCTACCACTAGAAGGGCAAGAAAAGTGACATTTGGTTTAGTGGAATCACCTTAAATTAACACTTGTTTCACAAAGCTTAGACAAAAAAAATCAAGTTATTAGTTACACCCGAGTTTGACATTTGGTACCAGTGGTCTACAGTGTATTTTAACAACCTCAGCTGTACTGAGCAAATCACATACAGCCTTGCTAATAATGCTAACATTTAAAATGTCGCATTTATCATTTCAACCTTTTGTTGATCTATGAACAACAAAAGGGATGAGTGTCCGTCCAATCATGATATGCACATATTTAGCATGCTAATGTTTACATTGTTAACATGCAATGTTAGCTGTGAGACCAAGCTGATGCTGACAAGAATTTGGTAATTAGTTTTGCTTTGGTTTATATATATATATATATATATATATATATATATATATATATATATATATATATATATACATACACATATATATATATACAGTATATACACACACACATACTGTATATATTGGCAGTGATTATTTTTAAGTGCTTGTTGTTGTAATACTCATTTCGCCCACAAGAGCCTGGAGTGCTCCAATATTAAAACTATCTGGAATAAAACATTGATGCTTTTAGTCCTATTTAACGTGACACAAGGTACTGGTTCACTTCAGCCTACTGTGGCCAAAATCAGTATTACAACAACAAACAACAAACCAAAAAAGAAAAAAGATCCTGGCAAAACTTTTTTCTCCACCTGTTTTGAAGTCATAAACACAGGAGAGAAAAATAATTAGATCAGTCTCAGAAAATAGACCATCATATTTATTTTTAACTTGACTTGCAGGGCTTCAGTACATATGAACTTGGTGTTGGGAAGCTGGTGGTGCTAGATCAAAAGACAGGGCTTCAGGTGAATTCAGGTTCATTGTTTGGCCATTTCTGAATTTCTCTACTAACTTTCATGGCCATCCAATAACCTATACACAGCAGCTGTTATAGCTGTACAGCTGTTATTATAATAATTGGTAGAAAAAAAAACACATTGATAATGCTCAATCAAGAATTCATCTCTAACACATATTGTAATTATGATAATAAAATACTCACGTAACACCCAGCTCTAGAGGATAAAGCAAGATGTAGTTGATGATTACGTTGAGGACATTCCCAACCCCTCCAGTTATGACCTGCGGCCACATAATTCCCTATAAACCACAGTGAAACTTAATGTTGGTTTCAATGCTGATTTTTAACTGCACTTCAGCCATTATTCAATTTCATATCAGTAGTCTTGCACCTGGTTTTGAAGATACTTCCCTTCCAGCTGATACATAAAAACTGCCTGCAAAGGAAGACAGACACAAGAAAAATATCAGTGTCAATTAGGCACAGCAAAAAAGTATATGAGCTTGAGAGTAATGATAAAGTAAAAACTGACAAATACATATTTGAAATCTAAATATGTTGAGCATAGGGTTGGGTTATTGACAATATACATATGAGAGAAAAGAAAGAGGTAGCTACACCTCTTGTTGTATTACGCTGTAGCGGGCAATGTTGTAGTCATTGGGAGTGACTGCCTTATGACAATATTGAATTTAAAGTCTCGGAGAAACAATCGACTAAAATACTTTGATTTGTGGGGTATTTAATTCACAGGTTTAACCAAAATAGATATTCCCATTTGGCAATCTAAGAATAGTTTCTCATCTGAGTTTCTTCACAATGTAAAGCATGATAGTATTGCAATATAAATGTATTGTCACAGAGTCTGCTTCAGTCCCTCCATTCAGCCACATTCTCTCATACGCAGGCCTCTGTATTGCCCTCTTTCCCTGTCCCCATCCCCTGCTCACTTTTCCCAGGCCATGTACTTTCCCCAAGTGTACAACCCTTGAGCTGTTTGCACACTATCGTCACTCCCACTTCCAGCCACTCTTTCCTGCCCTGCAGTCACCTGACATCCGCTCCCACATCCACATCTCTTCACACCTTTCTCATCAGCCCTGCAATCCATTGCAAGTCAGAAGTTGATATTTCCGAGTCGGTATTCTCAGCTTCCAAGTTAAATGTGTCCCAGTGCACTTTTACTGCGGTAAACCAATGCAGCAGCTGATTTAACAAATTAGCACTTTATTACTTTAAATGAGAAGGGAGCTACAATGTTGTTACAGCACCTTTCACAACACAAACTCTACATATATTAGAAATTGATGAAAATTTTGCTTCACTGTGTGTGGTGCAATATTGCTGTGTCATCGAGCGTGTTTATGTCGGCAAACATGGCTTACATGGACCTTTCCCCGAGTTTCGGACTTGGAGTTCAGACTTTTTTTTTTTTTTGTTAAACTTAAATGTTTATTTTTTTTGCTTAAACATTCAACCCCATGAACTTCTGACTTTTTCACAGAAAGAAAGAAAATAAAACTACACATTCACACATTTGTGAAAATAAAACACAATAAACAAAAATAAAAACATAACAGCCATGGTTATAAGTGTCTGTAGTCAAAGAAGGGCATACACAAGTCCATTATCTTGAGGTTTAAATATCAATGGGTCCGTTCACATTTTCCATTTTGTCATAGATCATCCATTTCTTCCATTTACAGATAAAAACATTTTCTCTCAGTCTAAGCAAATAGGTCATTTTTTCCATGTTATAAATCTCTCTCACAAATTCTAACCAATGCTCTATGGAGGGTGCAGTTCTGCCTTTTATGACTAATGTTCTATTGAACCAAGTACAATGTGTTTTTGCCTTGGAGCCTCTTGTACCTACTTGTTTGTACTGGAATACCAAATTGTTTACTGCAGAACCTTCCCATAGAGTGTATAAGAGACCTGGACATAGCCACCATGATATCACCAATTGGTTTGTGGACAATGGTTTTGAGGCCTTTAATTTAGACAGTCATTGCCATCCTGTTTTATTGGAGCCAGAAGTGACCCTTTTTGACGCGACGTGCAGCTGAGAAAGTCACAGTGGTAGCAACAAATCACGAGTCATGCCCGAAAGCATACCCTGCTTTGTCTCCTCCTATATGTCTAAATGGGATCATAATGCTGTATTGAACAAGATTTTAAATTAAAAATTGAGATAAACTCATCAGGAAACTGTTTACACAGGTAAATCAATGAGAAGGTTGGTCATTTTCTCACAGACTTCAATACAATCAGTACTCTTTTGCAACCAGTGGAGTCACCCCCTGCTGGCCACCAGAAAGAATGAAGGTATTAAGGTATTTCTGCTCACTTTTCAGACACAGAAGCAACATCCAAGTCTCTTTTACAGTCTATGATAATGCTGCCTCACACTCGCCACTTTGACATGTAGGTAGGTAGAGGATTTTATTGATATCAACCCACCATTAACTGAGCAGGTATTTAGTACCTTCATACATACAGTAGGGTGGTGAAGGAACACAAGGTGCACCAAACTCACCGGCACAGCAGGCATGAAGATCTTCACATACAGCTGAGCGAGACTTCATGTAAAAAAGACAAACAAACAATGTATATGTGAAAAAGCATGTAGAATTTAATCATGCAAACTATATATTGTAGATGTGTAACACTGGTAAACAGTTTAGGAATCAACACAAGCCCAGGCTACTGTACAGCAGGCCAACATCACCAGAGCCAATGGCAGCATAACATTGCTGTTATTGATGAAGCTGTTAGCAATCCATCCACATCTGCACTGTCCCTATGGGGACTTCACCACTATACAAAAATACGTCACTACTGGGGCTGACCTGGCGACCTCTGGGCTCTGTTTGACAGCAAGCAGGAGGGGTTCAGTGTTGATGAGGACAGCCCAGCAGGGGAAACAGGCCAGCAGCAGAATCAGAATCCCCCTCTGAAGAATCACACCCACACGCTTCAAGTTACCGCTCCCAAATGTCTGTATCAAACAGGGAGATAAACAAGTGGAGTTAAACAATAGCGATCACACTACTAAGAAAAGGTGTGAATAGGCCAAGAAAACAAACTTGATACAAGAGCTCATAGCTGAGCTGCGTGTGAGGGCAAAGACCAGCCTGTGGTAAGGACACTACCTGAGATATGAGGGTATCACAAGCTGATGACAAACCAGTGCCAATGGATATACCAGTTACGTTAATCACCTGCAATTGACAAAAACATTACCAATCAATAAAAATTCAAAGGCAAAAGAGACTGAGATGCCAGTATAAACAAACATAGGGCTTAAAATCATCTCTCCTCACCGCAGTTGCTAGTGATACCCCTGCAAGTTCTGTTTTACCCAGGTGACCACAGAACATCATGCTGACAATACCGATCAGGAAGAGCATCAACTGGGAGATGACCTGGAAATAATATTACAAAAAATAATGTGTGTTTGTACTGAAAGAGTAGTTGAAACATAAGTCGTCAAAGAAACGTCAAACCACACTGTATAAAAGCCAGAAGCAGATCTTGTTTAAAACACAGTCAGCTTACTTGACAAAGTTACAGCTACTTAATTACCAAAGTGGCAATCTTTAATAAGCTACAAAATCACCTAAGGAAAGAGGGAACAACACATATCAATTAAGTGTGATAAATTACTTATTCTAGCTTTAGAATTTGGAAATAAGTTAATATGTTGTACAGTAGGGACTCAAGATATCCTTGTTTCTATGCTCAGAATCCAAACTAGAAAATTTTGAACAAAAGTTTGAGTGTGCCTGATGCTTGCTTCCAACTAGTATCCTCATACCAATATGCTAATCATTAATACCAGTAAATGCATCATTGAGGTTGACGTGTGTCTGTCTGTGTGTATGTGTGTGCACCTGCGCACGCTGTCCCGCATGTGTGGTATGGGAGTCTGAGTCTGTTTGTGTGTATGTGTATATGAACAGCTTTTACGTGTATATGAGAAGGTATGAAAGTGAGAGAGAGAGAGAAGAACAATATGGCTGACATTAAAAATGGCAGTAGGCAGCCATCGATATTAGATTTAGAGCTAGACATTCAATTAAGCCAATCACAATCAGCTTAGTCTATTTCTGCCCAGCAACGGTGAGTGGACATGATGTATCCACTGTGTAGGCAAGACGGGCATTTCATGAAAATATGCCTCTCAAACTACTGCCTCTGAGTGGCAGACTGTAAGACCTACAGCCAAACGAAGAAGAGAAGATGAAGAGAAGATGAAGAGAAGAGAAGATGCTGAATGCGGCTATGTAAATTTTATTCTTGTGGTGTCAAATATGTGGTCACACAAGCGATGTAAAGAATTGGGATCATCTGCTTTTCTCAAGAAGGTCTGGATCTGAGTTAACATGGGAGTGAATGGGGCACGTGGCTGGAAAACGTGTCCTTTTCGACCTTGCTGAGCCAAAACTATAAGTCCGTTAGCGTCATATGTCTGTGACTGACATGGCTTTTCCTACAATTTGATGTATAAATTGTGTATGTGGAGTCAATATTGTGGGCATGGGAGCAAGTTATAAGCTGGGGACACACTACAAGATTTTTGGCCAGATTTTACCCATGATTTGCAGTTGGGGCTAGTCTGCACCAGTCAGCTCTAGTTGGGGACAGTCGTCATGGCAAGTCAGCGCAGAATCTGTTAGTGTGTGATGTGGTACAGACTAGAACAGCAAGTGTGTGAGGTGAACAGACTCCGCCCGACTTCAGTTGCCGTAATTCAAACATGTTTGAATTTTTTGAGCCGACACAGTCGTGTAGTGTGTGATCCCTCATCTGCTGCAGTCCTTAAATGTGTGATCCCCCAGTCTTTAAAAGAATCTGCTGAAGCCAGTCGTGTAGTGTGTGCTCCAAGTCTTTTCAAAATCTGCAAAGACTGTGAAAATCTTGTAGTGTGTCCCCAGCTTTAGAGAAAATTTTCAGAGGATTTCACACCTGCTCTCCACTCTAGCTCTAACGAGTGCATGCAATACACACCCATTATAAAGTCTGAAAGGGACTGAAAATCTCCCAAAACTTAAACTGGGATTTCGTTAAAACTGTTGTAGTCATGAAAATGCTGTTTCATGTCAGTGAAGTCCACAGTGTCGTGACCCGTTCAAACTCTGAATGACTTATCTACGTTAAAGTATGGCGAAGCCTCATGGCCTCAAAGAAGGGAGATTTTTTAGCGTTTTTTTCACAAAAATCTCATTGTCTTTGAATAGGAAAAATCGTAACCGAAATCATAGCACACTATTCCCGAATTTTCCCCATGTACGTGCTCCCAGTGGTGCGGGACTGGTTACGCACCAAAAAAAGAAAAATAATAAAATTAAAATAAAAATAATGGCGGATTAGTGTGCTTATGTGCATTGCACATCAGGCACAATGAACTTGAACATTACCATTTAACACATGGAGCTATGACGAGAGCTACAATGTGTTTAAAGATAGATTTGACCGAGCTGTTCCTTCACGTATAAGGCTGTCATAGCCTACTAACATTTTGGGTTTGTGAAACGTCCTAAACACAGCAAAAACAATCAGAGAAAAAGAAATACAGGCAGAGGGCAGAGTCTTTGCAAATATAGTCAAACATCGTATGAGGTTTATTAATGTGGAGTCGAGCCACTTCGTTTGAACACAAGTGTCTGCCTGATTGTGAGTACAACAACTGAAATAAAGACTTTTGTAGAATTACCAAGTTAGCGAAACTGACTTCTTAACAGCCCGAGCCGGTTGTAATTCATTACTTTCCAACCCTGTAAAACAGGAAGAGTACTTGGTTCAGTCTTACCACTGGTCCCGCTAGTTTGAGAAGCTGGATTATCTCATCCCGGTAGTGCTGCGGGATACATCTGTGAATGCCACAACCGGAGCTCTGAACAGAAGGAGCTGCTTTTCCCTCTACCAAGCCTCCGTTCACTGATTCAGTGTATTTTGTTGCTGGTGGTGGACCGTCCATGCCTGATAAAGACGCGCTTTAAACAGACAGCCTGACTTCTAAACCTGCTTCGCCTCTTTCCACGTCTGACAAGATAACTGTCATCTGCGGTTATAATTAATGTTAAACAGTTGCTTAGCTACTTGTGCCAGGCAGTTTGTGTTTGCCATAGTGGAGCTCAGTCCACCGAAATCGCCTCGCGCTTCGAACAGAAACGGGATGTCACATGACGGTCTGACGTATATGTAAGGAAATACTGATAAGAGGCAACATGCTGTGTGTTATAATCTCAATCTCAGTATACAGTGCGTGGTCTTTTACAGGCATAAATGGTGGTGTAATTATACAGAGGATGAGCTTTTCATAGACCGCCGGTGTAAAACCGCCCAAAGGTATATCCAGCAACTGCTTCTGCTTCTGTTTGATTTGATGAGACGACGTCACGCTGACGGGCAACGATACCTTCACGAGATCAACTGGCGCCGCCACACAACTTGTTCAGCCTTGTGTTCACTGTGAAACTGTAAAAACACACAGCTGTACTGTACTGTCACATTTGCCACTTGTAATGCTTGTTTTGGAACCTTACCCTTGACAGTTTTGAATGCAGGGCAATAATTTACAGTGGTGGAACATTAATTTAAGTAGCCTACTCTAGTAAGACAATTGAAATATTTACATTTTATGTGCCTTACTATTTGTACTTTGGTTTGGGATTTTACTTTAAAATATAGGGGTGTTTGTAGGCA
>JAJHUR010093436.1:0-22213 GCA_027495735.1 Lutjanus campechanus | reverse complement strand
CACAGCTGTAATGTACTCATCAATATTTAGGGGTAATCACAGTCTTAACAGGTACTGATTATGCCTGAGAAGAGAAGAGAAGAGAAAAGAAGAGAAGAGAAGAGAAGAGAAGAGAAGAGAAGAGTGACCCAATATGATCCATAGTGTTTCAAACAAAGCATATAATATAAATACGTGGCCATGAATGAATGAGGATAGAGGACAGTTCAACTAACGGTCGATGGAGCAAGAAATCCAAATACTAAACCCAGTCTCTGGTTACAGCTTTAGGGGAGACCAGGGAGTATTGTAACATCTGTCACAGCTCTGCATGCCCAGTTTTCCCATGCTCGGTTCCCCAGGTCTCCCGGTACTTTTCCATTCAGCCCGCCTCTGCTCCACTCTGCCTGCTGGCCACTCCCGCCTCATCGGCACGACTCCACTCACCTGTGCACACAGCTGCAACTCCTCAGTAATCAGGCCAGTGCATAAATTTCTCCCGCTCAGTCACTGAATGTTCTTCAGTATCCGTGCAAGAGTCTCCAGCACTCATTCTTGGACTGGTTCCCCGTTGCCGACCCTGCCTGTCTCTGGCTCACCTGCCTCGTCTGATCCTGGAAAATCATCACTGCCTTCTGTCTCTGACCGTGAGATCTGCCTCAGCGTTCCTGGTTTTTGTCTGTCTGTCCCCCCGTGGCTGTTTGGTGTTTCCCTCCGACAACGTTAAGGTGTCCGTTTTCCTGTGGAGAGAATCTACTCACCTTGACTCTCTGCCTGGCCTCGATTTACCTTCTGTTTGATCCCTGCTAGTGTGATTTGCTTGGACTTTGTACTTGCCTGGTTTTCAACCCGCTGCCTCTTCTACAAGGTCTCCTGCCGGCACCATTCAGGTACTGTTGCTCACCATTGAACTGCTCTGTGTGTGTGCATTCTAACGTCACTCTGTACTTCCCTGTTGCCCTGGTTGTTTCAGTCAGCAGGAGCTACCGAGACAGCCCCAAGCCTCTGGAAGTCCAAGGCTTGAAAATTGAACTGAAGTAACTACTTGCCTGTTCATACTGTTTTCCGCCAAGCCCACAATAAAGGTCAACAACTATCCTTGTTTTACCTTGTTTGTGTGCTGCACACATTGCAATACAAGGTTAGTGTCAGTTTTACCAATTAGAAAAGTGCTGTGGAGATGTCATCAGTATCGTACACTCCTTTTCATATTCCTTATTTGAGCTTGCAGGAGAAGTGATATGTCAACATTTTGTATTTTACAGCCAAAAAGCTGATTTTCAGGGAAGAAAATAAAATTTTTCATCAAGATTTTTTTTGCTCAGTGTTGGATTATAGATGTAAAGGTTTGACTTGCCCAAAAGTAGTAGTTTCTGTTGTTTAATTTGATACTTTGTAATCATGCTGCCTTCAAGTCCACATGCTAAAAGCTATGGCTGCTTGGGAGGGGTGGGGATAGTTCCTGTAGCCTATCCCAGCTGACATTGGGCGAGAGGCGGGGTACACCCTGGACAAGTCGCCAGTTCATCACAAGGCTGACACACAGAAAGACCATTCATGCTCACATTCACACCTACAGGCAATTTAGAGTCACCAATTAACCTATTATGCTGCATGTCTTTGGACTGTGGGAGGAAGCCGGAGCACCCAGAGAGAACCCACACGGACACGCGGACAACATGCAAACTCCACACAGAAAGGCCCTGCCGAGGAGTCAAACTCAGGACCGTCTTGCCGTGCGGCAGCAGTGCTAACCACTGCGCCACCGTGCCGCCCGGGGATAGATCTGGAAGTTAGTAACAATCATGAGAATGTCTGCACACTTTGCAAACTTAAGGCAAAAAGAAGCGTGGTTCATGTGTGCACATTGTCAGTTCTTGCCCAAGTTCTAATTCCTACTTGGAGAAAAACCTTGCTGGCCGAATTCTCAGCTGGAGTGAAAGAAAGAAGAGATACATCATAAAAATCAGCTAGGTTGAGTTTGTCCCTTAACTTTCTCTGAGAAACTTGACTATTTTGCTAAATCCATCCCAAAAAAAAAAGCCTAATTTAAACCTCCTCAAGTGTAGGTTTAAAGTTAAAACTGGATCACAGTTTAAGCTGGAGTTTAAAGTTTAGGTGCAACAGAATTTAATTTAATCTCGATATTGAGAAAAAAGTAAGCTATGGTTAAAGATTTTTTTAATTTAATCTCTCTTAATTTTAAGATAGTTTAAACGTTTGGTGCAACATAATTTGAAATTAAACCATGATTTAAACAAGAGTTAGTTCGGATCTTAAATCAGCTCATTCACTCATTGCTACATCTATTCCCTGCTAGTGTGACAACTCACCCCAACAGTGGGGTAGGCTGTACCAACAAAACTCTGTATTTGACACAGACTCACATAACTGTGATTGTGAAGTAGACATTCAAGTGAGTTTTATAGTAGCCTGGGTACCATGTATCAAAGTTTGAGATCCTGAGGCGCTGATACTCAAACAAAAAGTGTTACTACCATCCCCAGTCTCCCCTAAACCATTCTAATGTAGAGGTTTAAAATTAAGAGAGGCAGATTGAGTTCTGAGCAGCGTTCAAGTGCAGTGACATCAGACACGAGCTTGAAATCAAATGACGTCTCAAATCGCTCCGCAGAGAGATTTGAGATTTCTGTTTTCTTTTAATCTCTCTCTTCGATTTCTCCCTTGTTTCCTCCTTTTCTGGCCTCTTCCTCCACATGTGATTCACTGTCTCATGCTCTCCTCTCCTCCACATCGTCTCCGTATTTTCAAGTTCTCCGCCTCGATGCCATGAAAGGAACATCGGCACAAAGCCTAACTCACTCAAAAATACCCCGAGAGAGAGGCATGGAGGAAAAACAGTTGGAACATTGACAAAAAAAAAAAAAATACCGAACAGAAAGAAACACCCAGGGAGACAGAGAGCAACAGAACCACGCGTGTAATTACCCTGTCGATTTTTCTGACAGACATTGAAATCAAGATAGAGAGAGACAGAGATTGAGATGGAAGGAGTCATTACTGTACTCAAGCGTCCTGTGTTCTGCCACTATTATTGCCACTACAGGGTCTTCCGTGCTCTGATTAGTCCTACACAACCTGGCACAAAAGGCGCACAGACACTCTCATGCACACACGCTCCTGGGAACACGCGAAGCATGCGACCCACACTCGTTCATACGCACACACCCCTTCATGGTCATTTGCACCCACACCTGCATGCACACACGCAAACACTCCCACACACGGTAATTCTCTTGTTTGTCATAGCACCTCTCAGCTCTGTCATATGATACCGGGGAGGAGGCAATTAGGACGGACAGAAAAAGGGGAAATGAGACCAAAAATGGAGAGATGTAAATTTGCGTGAGGAGGAGTGAGATTTTTAAGGGACAGAAAATCCGGGAAGGATTTATTTTAACGAAACGGCAACAGTTTTCTTATGTTAGACGGATTCTTGTCTATGCTGAACGCGATATGAGTCATCTTTTTCGTTTTAATTCTGACACTTTGTCTCGTTTTGTACGATGCTTTATTACAGGAAATGGAGACACTCCCTCGCTGTTAAAACGGTGCATTCTGGGTGACGTGTCCTCCCAGGTGCTGATTCAGGTCCTGGCACAGTTTGCTCCCCAGCTTGTCCTTATTGTCCCTCGTGTAAATGTTGACGCACTGTTATTGAAGTTCCACATTTGTTCTTTCTTAAGGCTTCGTGTGGGTGTGATAGATTAATTTAATTTTTTTTTTCATTTAAATTTCCCTTCTAGTTTTACAGTTTCGTCAGGCGATATTTTAACGACACAATGAGAGGAGTAGAGAACAGTTGTTTTGTATACATTTGTGTAAAACATATGATAGCTGTTAAAGGAATAACTTGACAAAATTTGAAAAATGAGCTTATTTGGTTTCTTGCCAGGAGTTGGATGAGAAAATTGATACCACTTATATGAAGCTAGAGGAGGAGGTGGCTTTTTTAGACTGGAAACAGATGGAAACAGCTCCCAGCTGTGTCCAAAGGTAACAAAATCCACCTACCAGCACCCCTACAGCTCCCTAACACTTCATATCTTGTTTGTTTGATATGGAAAAAGGGAAACCCACAACTTCTGGCTCGGAGCAGCAACTCTCTGGAGTTGGGAACTGGGTGTGAATGGTTGGAGGGTGGTGGTGGGGATTTCTCTCTGCATTTGATATCCCCCCGGGGTCATTCATTTTTTTTATCCCCAGTGGGGATACAAGTTATCCCTGCCTCTGCTCAGACTGAATAAAATGAATGCATTCCCAATACCCGCTGATCCAGTGGTTCCCAACCTTGTTCCCTTAGAGCCCCCCTACTTGTATCTAAGAAAAGCTGAGCCCCCCCAGCCCATACACTCACCAAGAGAATAACGATTCATTTAAAAGCTTTACTGTCAAAAATTAACATCAATTGTAATTGTTTCCATTCTTAGAAACTTTACCTTTGGTAAATGTCTCTTTTCTAGTGTAAATTTAACATTTTTTCTTTCAACAACCAAGTGTAGCTTATACACACTAGTCAGGGCTCAAAAATAAGGATTGCTCACTTGCCTGGGGCAAATAAAATGCCACATAGGGCAAGTAAATCTAGCAACTCAGTTTCCTGACTGGGGAAGTGGTAAAAAATATTTCAAATAATAAACCATTTTGATTATTGATTAAAGGTTAAATAATTTTCCTTGCAAAAATGGCACACTTTATGCCTTTTTCTGTTTATTATCATATTAAATTGAATATCTTTGGGTTTTGGTCTGATAGAACAAGACCATTAAAGACATCACCTTAGACAGTGAAAAACTGGGGTTTCTGAGCGGCCAAGTGAAAACAAACAAAAAACAAAAGAATGAACCTTGCTCATCCAAAGGAATAACATGGATTCACAGCAGGGTTGTTTCTTTTTTTACATACTGTAGGTATGGACAACTATATTATTCATGAGCAAGGACAAAAAATATATCTTTTTAAATAGTTTTGTACACAGAGTTTTAAATAAATTGTGATTTTAGTTGATGTGTTCAGATCTAATTTTACGTCCTCAGAGCAAACAAAGCCTTGGGGGACCCCCTGTGATTTTTGCCGCCCCCCCCCCTCTTAGGGAGGCCCGGACATCAGGTTGGGAACCAATGTCCTTGTCAATGTTGGAATGTTGTTGGAAGTAGAGACAAACATGTTATGGATGCTCCTGAGTCTGGCCCAATGACATTAATGATGTTTATACAAATGAGAAGAGGTCACTCAGTGCAGACCCTCGCCAGGCAACAGTTGGCGAAGCACCTACTGCAATGCCACCACAACTGCCAGATGCAACCAGCATTTGCAAAGTGACCCCACCGTGCGTTGTCTCTAGCTGAAACAAGATTTCAGACTGAAGCAGCTGTTGATCCTTACCAGTCAGTTAAGAAGAATGAGAGGTCAGCTGTCAATGGTCGTACAAAACAGAGCAGACAAAAAAATACAATTACTGCCTCACAGTTTTATGTCTTGCATGATCCCCTGGCTGGGCTAATAAAAATATGCAAATCTTCTAATTAGCTTTTAAATTATGTTTACAATTGTTCCAAGGACACAAGTGTATTCCCACTACAGTTTCTGTTATACTGTGGAAACCTCTCATAGTAATATTACGTATATTGCATTTCTCATCCAGTTTGCCATCTAATTGACACTTATATATTCATTATATGAATATAAAATAATAAAACTGGCAGCTTCAACATTCACTGAATTTTATTGACTGTTTCAAAATACAATACAGGTGTTACAAATGAAATGACTGTACTGTGTATAATTCAAATGCACTACTGTGTCATACAGTACAGTCCAGTATATGAAATCTAGCTTACTGTAGTTTCACTGCTGCATTTCTTTGGCTTGTTTTTGACAGTTTTACATAATCTTCAAGGAAGCAACTTTTTTTTTCACCGAGAGAAAATCACTGTCTTTTGTATTTTTCCCATCATGATTTCAATGTGTACGCAGCACCAGCTTCAGGGAGCCAACCATGATGCCTGTGCCTGTGAGGCAAGCATCATGGGAGTAAAGTTTTTTTTAAAAATTACCATATATTTCTTTCATTTGTTGTCCTGCATTAAACAGCCTCACCAGAAAAAAAAAACAAGTATGTTAGTTGCATGTGCAAGCAGCCTTTTCCGGTTAATGTTTCCATTTATTGTAAGGTGTCGCCCCCCCCCACAAGTGGACATAGTAAGTATGACAGAAGTATAAGGAGCAAGAAAGTCCAGATTTGGAGGAGGTGGGCTCGATAGAAGGCTCAAACAAGCACAGGACAAGGATTCAAGTCCTATGTGAAATGAAAAGTACATGTAGAGTGATTAGAATTTTTGAGGAACTGAAAACTTTGTTATGGACGTGACATCCCTTCCCTTATTTGCCATAGATAACATAGCTATGTTAACCCAAACCATGATCTTTTCCTAAATCTAACCAAGAAGTCTTTGCACTAAAACCTAACCAAGCTGCGACCTTTTTTCTACAAAAGCAATGTGTGTAACGCCATGTGAGTAACAGGACTCTCCACCGGTGATATACGTTGCTTTAGGAGTCACTGGCAATAAACCTAATCTGTTGTTTAGGTTTGAGGATATGTTAGCATGAAAAGACTCAAAATGAACACTATAAACGGACTATTTGATCAGTATAATCAAATTATTTAAGCAGCATTTGAATTAAAGTGATTTGGTCACAAGCTTTTTGAGCTGTATAACAGGTTGATCGCTATTTCCACTGTATCTTCTTATAACACAAGGTGCTCTTATGAAAGGGTTTCTTCTTTTTCTTTCTTTTTCAACCATTTGTAAAAAAAAAAAAAAAAAAATATCCCTAGTGGGTATCTGCTCTGAGAAAGTGAGGGAATGTATTGAACTTTGACCTTCAATTGAAACACACAGACACACACACACACACACACATACAATACACACTCCCAGTTGTAACAGGTTACTCTCTCTGTGGTCAGACAAAAACAAGGTCACTCCCCACATCTTGGGCATGCCAGCTCCACAGGCGACCATGCTATCAAGGTTATTAAATGGACCATCTGTTACTACACACACACACACACACACACACACACACACACACACACATCCCAGCAGACACGCAAGTACCATATGCTTAGAAGCATGTGTGAGAAGACAAATCCATGTGTGTGAAGACAGGTGCATGTTCATAAAAACAAATGCACATACTAAACATAGACACACCCAATTAGTGCACATGGACCCAAAAGAGGAAGCGGTTCCTTTGGGTGTTTAGGCTTCAGTGAATCTGTGCGCTGTATTTGTGCATGCAGATGCATGATTAATATGGCGCATTTAGGCCAGGTAAGTGTGATATTGCCCTTCGATCATAACACATAGGGGAGATCGGGGGCGGTTGTAACAGGGGGCAATTGTAAGACACTCAGCCGCTCCAATCATAAACCAGCGAGCATGATGACACTTTGACACGCTCAGTAAGATTCTCTCCCTGCCTGTGGAAAAGGAGCTGGATCATTTTACCTTGACAGAGGTTTTCAACAAAAAAAAAAAAGATTGCGATTTTAAAGATATCTTAATTTAATCCTCAGGTTATTGGTTAAAAATGAACATTAACATCCCGTGTTAAAGAAGCAATAGCAATTGCATGTGCAAAAATGAATACATCAGTCCAAATGGCAAGTGTAGACTGTGTATTAAAATAAGTTGAAATTGAAGCGAGTTGTTTCCTCCCACCTTCTCCTCCCCAGACCAGGAAGCTCGGGCACACTGCAGGAACAGTGCAGGAGTACAAGACACGTGCAACATTGTAAATTGACAATAACAAGCGAGGATGAGTCCTACGCTTTCAATAACTTTCAGTTGTCTTTCCATGTAAAGCTAAGCCCGTTATCCTGAAAACAAAAACAAAAATTGACACCCTCTACAAGATCATTTATGATTTCTTACAACTCATGAACAGACACCAACTCTTTCAGCGAACATTCGGCATTAATTTGAACTCTAATTAACATGAAACGAGCAATCAAAAACAGTTATTCCAGCCTGGAAAAGGAATTTCAAAGGGGGACACAGCAGCTGTAGTGATGTAGTCAGAAAAGTTCAATTTAACATGTTTCCTTGATCTCTGCTGACATATCATGGTCAATTTAAAAATATATTTCAGATTTCTACTTTAATATTGGTGTTACTTGCTAGCATACAAATTTTTTATCATGGCTGCAAGGTCAGGGGTAATTGTAACACTATATTACATTTGCCCCAGAGCCACATGGCCTAATTAATGTAAGTACCCTGTTTGTCGACGTATTCTTGTGTTAGAAAATAAACATATGTCAATTTAATATTATTATAATTCTGTTTAATATTATTATTATTGAAGGTAGTCTGAGTTATGAAGGAAAATGTAAAGAATGTTGCAATTGCTCCCGGTCTCCCCTACAGAAACATGTTGGAGAGACACAATCATGTCAAATCAGTTGTACTTTGCAATGTTTGAAAATGAACATGACTTGGTGCTTTAATAATAACATGGGATTGATAAATGCAGATGTAGAACTTAACACTATAGCACAAATGCAGGATTAGGGGATTTCTGCCGCCGGCTAACATGTTATAACATTCAATCTAGCCAGAGGTCTCACTACTTCCATTCACTTCCATGCTGTTGTTAGCATGGTGCTAAGATGGCGCTAGTCTAGATCTCGTTTTACTTTGTGAAAAAGCAATTACAGTTAGTGGAGGTTAATTTAAAAAACCTCTATTTAATTCTTGTGTAATTGTGACCCATAACACTGACAATCCCCATTTTCCTGTTAAACCTAGAATTTTCATGAGTAATTAAATCACTGACAGAGGGAGGCATCTTCCCGCACTCCGTATCTGTAAATAAACGAATGCAATCATTTCGAATTTACCTGCCACTGTGACAATTAGCTACAACACTGAAATCCCTTTGGCTGAATTCATTTAAGAGTTAAAATTAACTCTGTTTTTCCATTTTTTCATCAGCTTCAAGACAAATAAGGCTTCAAATCCACCGTGACAGATAATCTTGGTAAAATAAGATGATTGCAGTGCTCTTTAAATCCTCCAATTAAATTTAACCTTGACATTTAAATTTGCATCTTAATTTTAACTGATAAAGGGAGGGTTAAAACCATATGCTCCTATTATGCTCAGAGTCACAAGGAGCATGTAGATACTGTACCTCGAAGGACTAATGGCCGGATGTTCCATTTCAAGATGGCATTTAGCTTAGGTTAATCACACTTAAGCAGAATGCATACTGTATGGGCTGTTGTAATCTCAAAGGGATCAGCTCATAATACTAATTCATCTTTAAAGGGTAAATCTGTAATATTTTTACTGGAATAAATCATTGAATTACTTGTTTGCTTCTCTGACAACAATACTACAACCATGGTGTTGTCATTTAAAATTTCTGTTCTGGTCCATAACTTGTCTTATTGTTTCCTGTTTTATGTTAATTAGAGTTCAAATTAATGCCGAATGGTCACCAAATGAGTAAGAGTCTGTTTAGGAGTCATAAGAAATTCATTAATAATCTTGTACAAGGAGCAGATGTTTGTAATGTTTAAATTGAGCAAAATGTTAATGGAGTCTGGGAGGCAGAAGGAAGGCACTGCACTCTTTTTTTTTGTTTTCAGGATAACAGGCTCAGCTTTACATTGACTGACAATTGACATAAATAAACAGCTGATTAACTTATGGTGGAGGACTCGTCGTCACTTTTTATTGTCAAATTATGAATTTGCATTCATCTTGCACTCCTGCAGTGTTCCTGCAGACTGCCTGAGCTTTCTCAAGTCTGGGGAGGACAGGGCCGGGGAAACAACTTCCTTTAACCATAATCGTATATTAAATAGGATCCCTGTCTTCTTAGCCCTCTAGACCAAAGTAGAATTCTAGAAAATTCACTGAGAATTCTCACTTAAATGAGAATTTTCGTCCTCAATACAAACGGCCCAATCTCAAAAACGGAAAGAAACTGTCAACTACAAGTTGCTTTCATTTGAAAAAAACAATTTCAATTTGTAGCTTTTTAGACCAAGTTTGAATCAACATATTTCTAAAAAAAACACCAGACAAAACAACAAGCGGCACTAAAACTGCTGTACATTGATGTGATGTGAATGAATCCCAGCCTGCCTAAAGGAAAAGAAAGTAACTTCAGGTCAATTTTATAACAAATATGATCCACAACATTTCTCTTTTCTGGGTCAACATTCAGATTCTTACAACAATGGATCCTTCAGTGGATACTGCAAAATAAGAGACAAATGTCTCACACTTTACGCCACACAACTATGTTATAGCTAAGAACGAACAATTGTAATGTGGCAGCAGGTAGTGTTTTTGACAACGTGAAAGATAAATATCGCTGAATTTATAAAGATTTATAAAAATTACGCCTCAGTCACTTGTCCATACAGACTCTTTGTCATGAACAGCCTCCATCATGAGCAACAAGGGCTGAGTAGGTCCCCCTGTTTACTGATGGTGATGACATGATGTGATTTTGAACAAAAAGCTCACAATGTCTTTGTTGTTTTCCAATGATGATGCTGTAAATAGTGTTTTTGGCAACTTGCATGAGAAAAATCACTGGCTTCACAGTACCTGCCTTATAGCAGCACACATACAAGACATGCAGATGTTTCCCTTATTTTACCTCAAACTTTACCTCATCATACCTTTCATGAAATGAGCTGCTTATTTAATGATAGCTTGGAACACGTTTCCGTGCGATCTCATTTAAAATTACACACATTTTCAGATGAGTGGTGGAGACCAAGTGGGAAATAGCAAGAGCTCTTATGGCAAGATCCGCACGTTCACTAGATGGGTTTTCAAGCTTGATCAGAGAGCTGTCAGGATGCTGCTTGAAGTCTGGCTGGACTGCAAAGAGTCTAGCTCTGCCAGCCTTGAATCTCTGCCTCGTCAGTTTCCCTCCGCGGCCGCAGCAACAGCATCAGCAGCTCTTCACCTGCAGTGATATTGGTAGTGGATTGCTCCCGGATTGCTTGTTTCATGCTGTTTTCCACTTCTTCGAGCTTTGTGATCATCTTGAAGAGGCCGGACAAGCTGTTTGGATCCTGGAAGTGTCTCATCTGACTTTGAGCAGAAGCCTCCAGTGACTCCAGGTTCCAAAAAATCCATTTGGATGAAGTCTGCAAATTATATTTTAATATATTTATTTATTATTAGATATTTACAATCTGTTTATTATTGCAATAATAATTGAGTGTCCAAGATGCATGTTTATCACTTTGTATCGCTCCTACATGTCTGTGCAGATGGCACGTTTCATGTCCCTCCTTGTGTTGTTCCTTCAAGCAAGAGGATGCAATAAATATTTTTAATTCATGCAATGTTGCCTCCGTGTCACGGGGGTATAAATCCTGAGCCAGTCAGCGATCTTAGCCAATTCGTTCTAAAGCTTTTTGGTGTCTAATTAATTGAACTTTTTTTAAAATTTTGAAATATCCCAGACTTTAGCATCTGCAACTGATTCAGTTTGTTGCTTCAAGACATCTTTGTAGAGTTGATTTCACTTGGAGAGTGAATCCACATGCTCTGTGATACCACATTCAGAGAACTTGAGGGATTTAACCAATCAAAGTATTTTGGAGGTCTGACAAACTTTGGCCAGATCACAAAAACAGAACATGGCTGCGGTTCATTGAAGCAAGATGATGCTTTGCTATATTCATTGACACACAACTTTGGTTGGATGAATTAACATAGGCCTAGCTAAAAACTTTGTGTTAATACAGACAGGGGTGGAAATAACGAATTACAACTGCTGGAAAAAAGTACATACGTTCTTTACTCAAGCATCACTACAGGTGCCTGTGTAAAGAAAAAAAACAAACACTAGTAAAAGTAGAACAGAGGTGGACCCAGACTGTCTGAGGGGCACGGGTGAAAAAACATAAGAAGAGCACCAGGTGTCGGTGGCGGGGCATCAGCACACTGAAGGTTGTGATGCTCTTTATCATGTTCTGTCTTTGAAAGCGCATTCTAGAGGGTACTTTACCACCTTTTGTCCATTGGAAGTGCACTCTAGAGAGCATTTTACCACACTTTGTCCACTAGAGGTGCACTTTAGACTGCACTTCGGGACATTTTGTCCACTCACAGCGCACTTTAGAGGGCACTTTGTCACATTTTGTCTGCTGGAAGCGCACTTTAGAGGGTACTTTAGGACATTTTGTCCATTCACAGCACACTTTAGAGGGCACTGCCACTATTTGTCTGCTGGAAGCGCTCTCTAGGAGCATTTTACCACATTTTGTCCACTGGAAGCACATTTTAGAGCAGTGCTTCCCAAACTTTTTTTTCATAACCCAAGTCAGAATAAGCTTTATCAATAAATTCTGGAAAGAGCTCAAGTTAAGTTAACATTCCTGACCATTTTTACTGCTCATTTTTACTGCCCTATTTTATCATAAAGTGATATTCCACTGTTTACATCCTACCTGCTAGATGCTACAGTTGACATTTCGGCTAAAAACATGCCGTAAATGGTGTCTTTTGTGGTTAAATTTTAATGTCGCAGCTCACGGACACTTGGATTACACCACACAAGCAGGATGGAGACATTTTGTGATTGTTTTGTGCTCTTTTTTTTACATTTACATTTGGTCTCCAATCACTGCCATTATCTGCAACCCTGTTTTCAGCTGAAACTCCAGGATTGTTTTGTGAACTGAAGATCTTCACCCATCCTCACATCGGCACAGAGGTGAGTACATATTGAGTGGACTATTATTCAGCGGTGGAATATCGCTTTAACACTTTATTGAAAATGCACGTTAAAACTATACAAATGAGAAATAAATTCATTTTGGCTGAGTTAACAGGCCACCTCTTTGTTTTTATTTCCTCTTATCAGGAAAACAATACGGGACATTTTAGCCTACTTCATACATGAGACAAAAAAGTACACTTAGACAGAATTAAAAGGCTCTTGTTTTTTCCTCTCATCAGTAAAACAACATGAAAAGTGTACTGCAGATAAAAATCTTAAATTTGCAGAATTTCATCAATAGGCTTTCGTTTATATGGGGAGCCAAATAATAAGAAGAGGACCCAGTCTTTGTGAATGATTGCTTCCGAGGGCAATTAAGCATGCTTTCTCTACCATATGGACATCCAAGAGGACACTTTTGCTATGTTTTTCAGTTCCCTCTTTAATCTTCATATTGCAATATGAATGTGATCCTGGTAATGATCCACAAATAAATTAGGATTTTTAAAATAACAGGTTTTTATTTCTGGGAACACCACGATAAAAGTGAACTCGTACACTCATTATGTTGGTGATCACATTCACACATTTACCTGTGTTATAATTAAAAATGCGGTGCTTCAGACGATACTTTGGCCAGATTTGTTATAATTAAGATGATGCCTGCACCTGTTGCCACGGTTACCTACTGTTTTGGATAGAGACACTGGGGGAGGACTGGCGGGAAAGGACAGTTGCCAAGGGAGCTATTTGGTAAGAGAGAAGTTTTAATTGATCTACAATCTCGCCTGTTTTAATGCATCTCCAACACACCTGTTGATTTACAGAAGAGACGGCAGCATAATTTGCCAAAAGGACACAGAGAGGGAAACAACCAGAAGTGGCAAAAGTACACACAATCTTTACTCAGGTAAAAGGCTTTGGGAAAAGTAGAAAGTACTAATTCAACTTCTTTATTGAAGTCAATGTGAAAAAGTACAGGCTCTGAAACATGCTCAAAATAAAAAGTCCCCCCCGAGGGACATTTCTACTGGCTGTTTCTGTGCAAAGCTAACTGAGCCTCACCTTTTCTCCATGATCGAGTCTCCCTTTCATGTCTGTTTCATCTTGCTATGACTATTACATTGCTTTTTTTCTTGTTATGTCTGTCGTGTTTGATATGATATGATAAGGATACACCAAGGAATCGTCTTTTCTATGTGTTATTGCCCCATTCATTTAGGCTGAAATTGGTCTTGATGTTGGGAAGGCAGCTGCAACGATAACATTTACTCAAATTTGCCTCAAATGCATTAAAATGAAAGTAACAAGCCTGCCTGTTGAAAATGTAAGAAGGATGAACTCTGTTTAAAGGTACTACAGTGATATTTCATATTATGTTGATTTTGGAGGCCCCCTGTGGACAAAAGCGGTAGTGTTTCCAACTCAATAACCTCAAAATACATTATAACGTCAAAAATAAAATTATCTAAAGATAACTTTCCCTCTTCTTTTTATTTGGCCAACATACAACTTACTGTAACTTTGTCTGGGAAAATGTAAACATGGGCTGATCTCATTTGATTTCAAGGCGACTCTGACCAAGTACCAGCCAGTAAGAATAACTACAGCTGATCTTCTTGGATGGTCTTGTTAATTTATGCAGGTCATAGAGGCATCAGTATTAACTTGAGACCATTTAATAATCAGTTAAAAAGTCTTTGTAGTAGCTGTAAATCAACTCATATATACCGGAAAAGCCAAAAGTGCCAGTGGAAAAGGCCCGTATTTAGGAACAGGTTTACTTTTTTTTTTTAAGGAGCTAATTTCAAACATATCAATCAATTATTAAAAAGAACCCAAAGTCAAGTCACCCCTGCCTGCATAGATGTCAACTCAATCTGGCAGAATTGACGTTGAAAGTTCACCCGTGCTTGAGCCATATTCCCGCCTTTTTTTTTTTTTTTCACTACCAGTAGTTGAAACAGGGGAGCATAGGGTATTATTAACTGTTTTTTATGCCTGATTAGATCATGTTATTGTAAAATTTTGACAGTTGACAGAAATCTGGGACACAACTTTACATGGCTGCATTTTTGTACAAAATATATTTCAAAAACAAAGATCACTCTAATACCCCGTTTTTACACCTATATTATCAGTGTGTATTGTTAGTTTTAAATTTTGTAGGATTTTAACACATTTTTAATTGTTTGAAGTATCAGGGCAAGTTTAGAAATGAAAAAAATCAGACCAAAACATGTTCTAAAATACATATATTTCATGTATATCAATCATTTTCACAGGTTTTTTGTTAGGACATGATTTGCCCCAGTTCTCAAGAACGGGTGCTCAATAAGATAAGGAGCTCATCCAAAGGAAATGATTCTGCATCTGAGTTCAGCTGATGGAGAGAAATATGGAAAATTCAGTGTATGTTCTCAAGGGTTGAGATGTGTGACTGCACATCAGTCACACATGTGGTCAATGTGCTTTTACTGTATTTTTTAAATGAAAACATTCAGTGCACAAGACAGCGATGCTTGACTGTTGCAACAATCTTTGGAAATCTTGTCAAGCAGAACATCTTGGGACTGGATGTTGAGGGAAATTTTGTTCTGCTTACACTGTTCCTGTGTGTACACTTTTCCTCCAGGAGCAGTTAAACCCCTGGATCACACTCCAAGCCGCCAACTGCTGCGTCCACTTTGCAAATCTTCAGTGCTTTTCCCAGTTGCAAATCATCCTGAAAGAGGCTGATTTTTGGGAGGGAGGCTTTCAAAGCAGCCTTTGAGGCGACGTGTGAATGGTGACACATGCAGCTGTTCTCAGGTCCCGTGCAGATTTCATATGACTGTTTGATATTTCGACCAGGTGAACCCCCAGTTTGAAAATGTGTGTTCAGGTTCAGAAAATGAGACTTTTAGCTTAAAGCTGACATGCAGGTCAATATTAAGGGCCTCCCTCTCTGGACTTTTTTGAAACAACTCATAAGTGCTCTAAATCTTGACCTCTTCAGGACCCTGAAAGACATCACGTCCATCGCCACAAATAAGCCCAAGACCTTGTGATGACATGCACTAATCCCATCTGCCTTTTTTTTCCTCTCCACGGACTCAAGTATGCTTCACCGTGCTGAACCACTTGCTTTTGCTTGACCTGAAGCCTCTTGTTTCTTGAACGCTGCCCAGCCAAAAGGAAAGGGGGGGGGGGGAGCTGTTAGTGACAACAGTTCAGCATAGTCAGCTCGGCCATTAGCAGCAAATGGCTTTTCACAAGCTATCAGAGACCGTCTGGCTAATTAAGGTCTATCATTACTGCTGTTATCTCCTCATTCTGTCGTCCCAGCTTTCTCCAGTCTGATTCTCAATATGTTCATACCAGTGGTGGAAACGAACTAGACTTTTCCATTTTCTGCTTCTTTATCCTTTTGCTCCACTACAGTTCAGACATTGTGCTATTACAGAGGTGGGAGGTAATAAAGTACAAATACTTCAGAGTTTTCTGGTATTTGTACTTTTCTTTAGTATTTATTTTTCTGGCGAACTTTTGTACTTTTATTCCCTACATTTGTGTACTTTCTACTCTTTTCATTTCTAAAACAGGCTTGACACTTTAGTATTTAAAGGTCAGTTCACTCCAGAATCTAAAACAAATATTTCTCTCCTGGCTTGTAGTGTCGTTCATCCATCTTGATTTTTTTAGGTGTGAGTTGCAGAGTTATCGAGATATCGACTGTGGAGATGACTGCCTTCTCTCCAATATTTTGGGACTAAATAGCACTTGGCTTGTGGTGCCCAAAGCACCAAAAACATAAACTGACACACCAGATGGTTTGTTACACAGAGCCATCTGGGAAGTCATCCATAGAAACTGCTTGGAAAAGGGCAGGCACTTAAAAAAAAACCTTGGCAGGTTATTGATTGAACCATCTGTCTATCGAGTCTAACAAAGGCTAGCTTCAACCAATCAGATCAAACTTTCACCAAAGCCGTTCAGTAGAAGAGCGAAAACATCTTTTCTGCTGAGAAAAGCTCTCAGTGCTGTTCTGTGCACTCGGATTTGAGCCGGTTGCACAAGAGATCTCGCGATATTTTCACACGTGCATCCATTAAGAGATATACGAAGTCTCGTGATACATCAACGCCATGTTTACATGCTACCTGGGAGGCTACAGTTGACATTTCAGCTAAAAACATGCTGTAAATGGCGTCTTTTGTGATTGAATTTTAATGTTGCGGCTCACGGACACTTGGATTACACCACACGAGCAGGATAGAGACATTTTGTGTTTGTTTTTTGTTCTCTTTTTTACATTTTATCCGTGGTCACCATTCACTGCCATTGTCCTGGATTTGGCTGCAACCCTGTTTTCTGCTGAAACTCCAGGATTGTTTTGTGAACTGAAGATCTTCACCATCCTCACATCGGCATAGGGGTGAGTACATATTGAATGGATTATTGTTCTGGGGTGGAACATTGCTTTAACTGCTCACAACATGGTCTGTGGATTATCTTGACCAACTGGGTCATGATTTTTGGAAAGGGACACCGGTCTTGAGTTTTTCAAGTGTGTTTTGTGTGTGTGTGTGCTTTGAGCACCACAAGCAGAGTGTCATTTAGTTCCATTATACTGAAGAGAAGGCAGACATCTCTACAGCTGATATCTCCAAAACTCTGTAACTCACACCAAAAAACATCTAGATGGATAAACAGCACTACAGAATATGTATTTTTGATTTTGCACGTGAACTGTCCCTTGAATGTATTTGAGGGGAATTTATAGATTTTTTTTTCAAGGCTGATCACAACCAAAATGGATGGGACACTAACATAGAAAAGACGATTCCTTGGTGTATCTATCTATCTACTACACACACACACGACAGAAACATTGTAAAAAGACATGAAAAGAAACAAAAGAGGGAAACTCGACCATGGAGGAAAGGTGAGTTTCAATGAACTTTGTACAGAAACAAACAGAAAATGTCCTTCAGATGGCTACTTTTATATTCTGGACACATTTCAGAGCCTGTACCTTTTCAGTTTTAATTGAATAAAGAAGTTGAATCAGTACTTCTACATGATCTAAGAATGTGTATACATAAAAAAAACACATGATAAGTTTATAACATACAATGCATCGTTGAAAATTAAACACTGGATTTGAGATTTGAGAGTTATTTATTTTTTAAAAATGGGACATACATATTAATGAACATTTCCATGTAAATATGTTTGAGATTGTAGCCAAGGCTAATTTCCATCTCTAGTCCTAGTGTTCACAGAAAAAAGGTAACAATAAAAGAAATACGTATTAGTATAGAAACAAATATTAGAAAAGAAACAAACAAAAAAAAAACAATGAAATAAAAGGCAATACAATTATTGATTACAGACCAGACTGCTTCCGCTGTTAGAGTGCAAATACTGTATTAAGAGTGCAAAGTGCTAAAGTGCTTAGTGGATTGCACGCTTCCCTATTGTGCATTTTGCTCGATTTCATGATGTGTAAAGTGCTGGTTAAATTGCACAATGCCCGTTACACAGTATAAGGTCACAGTGATGATACAGGTTTGATTTTTTTATCTAAAATTTTTAGAGCTTTTTTGTATGTTGTTTCAACAGGTTTTAGAGTGGTCTTGCATGCCAGTGCCCAGTTAGTTATACAAGTCAAGTGTGGCACAACCATAGCATTAAAATACATTTTAGCTGATTCGAGTGTTTGTTTGTTTCTAATATGCCTAAAATTGGACAGATTGAATTTCATTCTATTAACAGTTTTCTTGACTTGCTGTTTGAAGCAAAGATTAGAATCAATAATAACATCTAAATATTTGTATTCATTAACCACTTCCAGTCTCGTTCCTCATACCATCACATTTGGATCAACATCATCAACATTCGTTTTCTTTGATATGAACATACAGACCGTTTCTGAAACATTAAGGTGCAGTTGAGAATGCTGCAACCAGCTTGACACATTAATCAATGCTAATGACAATTCCTGTGCAGCTTGTTGTTTGTTTCTTGCATGAACATACACAACAGCATCGTCGGCATAAAACTGGCATTGTACATTGGGTGGACAGCTGCTTGGAGGATCGTTTATGTACATACTAAATAATAAAGGTCCTAGAACTGAACCTTGTGGAACACCAAGATCATTTTCACAGCTCATGGATGTTACGTTGTGTACTCTAATACACTGTTTTCTCTGTACCAAGTATGATTCCATCCAATTCATAGCACGTGAAGAAAAGTTGAAATGGGACAGTTTAGTCATTAGAATCTGGTGATTAATAGTATCAAATGCCTTCCTAGAGTCAAGGAAAACTGCTCCTAAAAAGGATCAAGTTATGGTCAGATAGACCTGTGATCATGTTGTATGTTTTTTCTATTCTTTCACTCTTATTAGTAAAAAACAGATCTATACATGTTTCAGAGGATTTGCTTATTGTAATGGGTCCTTTGATTAATTGTACTAGGTCAAAGCTGTTGGTTGGTGATTTAAGACATTTGCGATTTGATTTGGCAGTCCGATTTATATTAAAATCTCCAAATAAAATAACCTCCTTCTTCCAGTAACGTTCACTTATAACACCCTTTAGTTCATCGTAAAAAGTGCTGGGGGTCGATGGAGGTCTATAGATTCCAATCAGAGTGAAGGACATTTGTGGGGAGAGAGTTATGTTAAGCCCAATGCATTCTAAGTTATTTTCAGATAACTATTCTATTTGTTTACACATAAGATTTTCCTGTACATAAAACAACACCCCTCCACCTCTACCCTCCGACCTGTCTTTTGAAGATGAAGATCTGAAGATGACATGTACCCCGGTACACTTAGTCCAGCCATTGCAGAGTTTGCATGTAGCCAGGATTCAGTAATACATAAAAAATCTAAGTTCGATTCATTTAACAGATGTTGCATTTCATCACATTTGGGCATAATACTTTGGATATTTAAATGTCCACCCAGTAGACCCCTTGGTTTAGCTTTTGGGTCCCATAACACTTGTGCATGATTCAGGGTTTGAAGGATTTTGTGTTTGTGGTGCTTAGTAACAGCTTTGTTTCTACGTTGGTGAATACTTGCTGCGTTGCCCCGCTGGTGCGCCGCCGCTGGAGAGCCCGTCGCTGTTGTTCCGCCGCCCTGGGTCAGCATGGTGGAGAGGGCTTCCAGCTGCTCAGCCGTCCGCTGTGGGTGCAACCCCACTGGAGAGGCCGCCGCTGTTTTTCTGCCGTCCGGGATGAGCGTGGTCGAGGGGGCTTCCAGCTGCTCAGCCGTCCGCTGTAAGCGCAACCCTGCTGGTGAGGCCACCGTTGTTGTTCCGTCGTCCGGAATCAGCGTGGTGGAAGTGGCTTCCAGCTGCTGTAGACGCAACCCCACTGTAGAGGCTGTCGCTGCTTTTCTGCCATCCAGGATCAGCGTGGTGGTGAGGGCTTCCAGCTTCCAGACCGCCGCTGTTTTTCTGTGGTCCGGGATGAGCGTGGTGGAGAGGGCTTCCAACTGCTCAGCCGTCCACTGTCGGTGCGACCCCGCTGGAGAGGCAGCCGCTGTTGTTCCGGCGTCCAGAGTCAGCGTGGTGGAAGGGGCTTCCAGCTGCTCAGCAGCCCACTGTAAGCGCGACCCCAATGGAGAGGCCGCCGCTGTTTTTCTGCCATTCGGGATCAGCGTGGTGGAGGGGGCTTCCAGCTGCTCAACTGTGAGCAGTAGGCGCAACCCCGCATTATTTCTACCCTATCGGCTTCTAGCCCCCCATCATTCAGGCACTTTGCCACAGGCATCAGTTGCACTTCCACCAAAGATATTTCTCCTCTGAGCTTCTCTGATAGCTTAATTTATATAATTGTTTGAGGCCCAAAGCAGTAAAATTATCCAATATTTCACAAGAAAGCGAAGATGAAAGAAAATTCATGAATGCAAATGTTTGCAGGAGAACTGTTTTCCTTCTTTACTACCACATTAATTATCTTATGACCCCTCAGATTTATCTCACGACCCTTTGGCGAGGGCCAGACCTCTAAGTTGGTATCCAACAGATTTAAAAACCTGACAGCATGCAGAGTAGTTCAAATTAGCTTCACCTTGACCAGCTACACCAACACACTCCTGCCCATGGATTGATAAATAAATATTAAAAATCATATAAGACAGAACAGTGTTTCTCAGCCTGGGGGTCGGGACCCCCAAGCGAGTCAAAACATTAATTTCCAAGGGTCAACTACATGTGGTGAAGAAAAGATGCTCATCAAAGTAGGGGACTCTACTGAGAGCACTTTTATATTCATAGGGTTTTATCTAGAACCCATCATGAAGTTTCTACTGAGAACCCCTTTATATTCCAGAGATTTTGTCTGGAACCCACCCAGGGGGTTCTATAGAGAACTTTTTATATTCCAAGGCTTGCACCCACCAAGGGGCTTCTACCGAGAACCCTTTTATATTCAACAGGTTTTATCTAGAACCAACCCAGGGCATTCAAGAGAAAACCTTTGATATTCCAATCATTTTATCTTATGCCCAACGAGGAGTTTCTACCAAGAAACCTTTTATATTCACATAGCTTTATCTAGCACGCACCCAGGGGGTTCTACTGAGAACCCCTTTAAATTATGTCACGAAGAACCCTTGACAAAAGAGTTCATCAAGGATCCAAACTATCCCTGAAGAGCTCTTTCTTCCAAAAAAAGAGTTTCTTGGTTCTTAATGGGAACCTTGGTCTTACAAAGAACCCTTGACAAACCCTTTCTTCAAAATAGGATTCTTCACAAGCAAATGGTTCTGGGTAGAGCCTCAGCCCTTCAGGAAGAACCATTTTGGTGCCCTATTTCTAAGAGTGAACACATTATCATCTCTGGCTTGATATCACATCCCATTTTCATATTTCAGTTGTCATTAATGTATTACAACACCTCTTTCACACTAATGTATGTGCACACACACACACTGCTCGTCTGCAGTGTGTGTGTGACCCCCAGTGAGTTGTGCAACATGATGTGTTTCCTCTGTGGGAGAGATTTATATCAGCCGCCTGACAGCTGCTCTGCCGCACACCAACACAATATCTCTTTTCTCCTCCTGCCCTCTTTCTCTCATCGCTTTTCTCCCACTTTCTCTGTTGCTCTCAGTCCTCTTTTACATTTCAGCACAGAAATGTCAGACAACACTTAGCAGAATTTTAGCAATTCAGCTCAATCAAAAGCTTTTGCAACTTTGTCCTATGAGTCATAAATTCAGCCATTTCCAGGCTTCCTCGATTATATGTCGTCGCTTTCAAGTTATAAAAATGAGCCATTGTGAAGACTGTTTAATCCCACAGGTACACTGAGGACCTGTTACTCCGGATCACCTCATCTCTTATTCTCCTCCATTTTCTCTTTCTCTCTGCCCTATTGATTTTCATCCCTATAAATAATATCCACTTAAACCTAATACTGCCATTCCTGTCTTTTCTGC
>JAJHUR010093435.1:0-27996 GCA_027495735.1 Lutjanus campechanus | reverse complement strand
ATATGTAATTAAAGTGCACTCTCTAATCAAAATGTTGGTGATTACTAAGTGGTTGGACCCAAATATTCCTTTCAGGTTGCCTGGCAGAAAACTGCACTCTACTGAATGACCTTTTCTACTTTTGTTTTGTTTTGTTTAAATCTATTTTATCTAGTTCTTAGTCCAGGTTTTATCTAACTATATTTTTCATTATTGCATTTAAATCCATTTTATTGTACGTCATTACGATATCATCATTGTCATCATTGTCATCTTTGTCTTTTTTTCTCAGTTTTGTTTCACTCTATTGCGGTCTTCTTTTGTTCTGTCTAAGTGTTGGTTTGTCAGTCATCTATTCTGCATTTTTGCACTAATCTGCATGAAAGGTGCTACAAAAAGTTTGATTGATTGACTGAATGATTTCATAATCTGTTAAGTGGGTTCCTGTTCTTTTTTCTACAGCAATTCACACTGTGATAAACAATATCCTTAACAATATGTCCAGACGGGTTATGGGGGGAATGTGCACTTTTCTGACATCTCTGTGACCTCTGGCACCGAGGGTGTAAGAAACTGAAAATATTTTAGTTCTGACTACAGCGTGGTGGCCACACAGAACCCGGGGTCTGTATGGCTTACATGAACATGGATTTACAACGATTTTTCTTGGAATCTTCAGGGCCTCTAATTTTTTTCTGGCCTTTGGACTTGAGCCCTGGTAAGTTGGCCTTAAGCTCAGTATGACTCCACCAAGTCTGCCTCCACCAATTATATTTCGAAAATTCTTAACACATTTCTGTACAGTTCTGAATCAGTTGAGCTTGTAAAATAGAGAGTGAGAAAAGAAGTGTTGAGCTTCCCTTCTCTCTCTGTATTCTCAACTGATTCATCATTTGTTGGTTGAATAATATTTATTCAATAAAATCCATCATGAATTGGCAGCTTTAGCCTTCATTAGGCTTCAAAGTGAAAGCCCACTGACTAATGATTTTATTTTAGGAATGTGTTGGTTTTCTCATAGAAATGATTTGACCTCAGATTAGTTTCTACTTTACAGTCATCTCTCTCTAAGAACCTTAGAAAGAATCTTTAAATCCCTTTTTTACAAACAGCCATAATATCTGTAAAATAATAATTCAGCTGGGCAATAATCTCATATACACTGACATCAGTACTGCATTTATAATGTACATTTGCCGACTCATATTATTGGCCTGTAATAATATATATGGGCCTATGACAGATATATAGGTTTATATTGGTATCAGCCTAATGTATATGTTTTCTGATAGGTGCCTGTATGAAAACTTCTACAGAACAACACAGACTGTTTTTATTTTTTAGCTTTATAGGGAGCATTTTATGCATCTTTCGTCACTTTCTTAATCTGGGTTTAATATATACATATATTTTGCTCTATTTGTGCTTTATTATTTATTAAAAATACATTGAAAGTTTTGTGTTTCAGTGCCCTGATGTCATTCTGGACAATAATGTTTATTATTAAACTATCAAATATCCTGCCTCCCTTACATGTTTTAACTATTTTTGAGGTATCATTGCAAAAAATGTGTATTTATATCTATATATTCACCATATATAACACCAGCCGATATTTTTACTCTTTACTATCAGTATCAACATCGGCCCCAAAAATCCAGTATCGGTCAGTCCTCATTTTGACTAATATTCTTATCTTATTTTTGCAAAACTCTTATTTACAGAACAATGTTTCAGGTTTATTGTTTAT
Source organism: Lutjanus campechanus (assembly GCA_027495735.1). Taxonomy (NCBI): domain Eukaryota; kingdom Metazoa; phylum Chordata; class Actinopteri; order Lutjaniformes; family Lutjanidae; genus Lutjanus; species Lutjanus campechanus. Next base: position 26,267 of record JAJHUR010093435.1, on the reverse strand, counting down.
GTAAACTGTAGTTATATATTGTATTATACAAAATATATTGCATTATACTTTTTTTGTTACATATTTGTATATATATATATACAGTTGTTTTATATAGTAGTATAATGCACATAGTTTTACACGTTTACACACTTCTTATTTCTATTTTTCTTTCATAATTCTTTGTTTATATATTTCTATTCTTGGTTGGATCAACTGTAACAAAACCCCTGGGGGTCAATATAGTATTTCTGATTTTCTGATTATAGTATATAATTAAAATATAAATAAAATATAGCCATTTTTTTTTCACCATTCATTAATTTATAATATATATTTTCCAACACAATATTGCTCTTCTCACTGTATCTTGTCTTTGTACGTACCAGTCTATCCAGGCTTGTTCCAGCTGCTGTGGTCGGCCTCTCTTCAGGGGTGTAGGGTCTGAATCGGGTGCTGAACACATCTGAGATGCCGCGAGCAGACCTGCCTATTCCTGATGGCTTTGGTTGGCCACACCCTTGAAAAACCTAAAATCAACAGAGGGAGATACGATTACCACCAAGAGCAGGCAAGCACAGGGGGAAAAGAAAGAGGATACAGACTAGCCGCAGTCTAAAATGTGTTTAGCATTCATAGTGTCTTGAGGAAATTGGCTGGTTTTGCAACATTAATACAATATTCCCTCATTACTATGAGATGTGAGATTCTCATTGCAGCGCTGAACAGTTAGAAACCAGGTTATCAGCAGTCCGGAGCTGCATGAACTCTGCACTGAGCCGGGGCAGCATGTAAGTCTATTCCTTTGTAGAATACACATCCCTTTTGATCCAACAAAAGTTGTAGTTTGCCTACACCACTGACATTTTCCCTTGAAAAGCCTGTGTCAATTTGCTCGCAGCACCATTTCTGGTCTGTGATTTGAGATAGAAAACCATATATCGAGGCAGCCTGGAACCAATGCTGTCTATCAGTGCCAGAGTCTCCTTTTACAGAAAGTGTCATATTGGTGGCAAAAAAATGAATTAACCCGTGATATGTTGTTACTCGCCAGCAATTGAAAGCAATTGTTAGAATCCGACATAGTGCCTTCAAAACAAAACAAAAAACTCACACATTTGACCAGTATTTCTAGGCTCTGTTTGACAAAGACTACAGCCAATTTATCACAAAAATACAATATAAATGAGCTGATATCGTCTGAAACAAATGAAAGCATTTGCATTTAATGTGGCAAACAGCCTATCTTCTTGTGCCTTCAAGGAATATTTTGGATGATTTGAAATGGGGTTGTGTGAGGCTGATAGTCAGTGCACTGCCTACAATAGATGTTGGTTGGCATGTTTGCAGTATAAAAAAGCAGAAAGGGGCACCAGCATGGAAGCTAAGCAGTTATTTTAGCCTTTAAAAGGTCCCCCTAAAAATTAATCAATATCAGTTTAACCTACACTATATTTAGAATATTTTTACTGCTTTATTTTGCCACCATACCGTCTTCTTCTGGTGGGAAACCATTGTTACATAAGCCAAATATCACCCTTCACACGGACCAGACTCCACAGGCAAAATCAGTCATTTTACCTTGCAGGTCACAGAAGTTGGTGGTCTACCGCTGTAGTATATAGTGCCGTGCACTTATACTGATGCTTGGAAGTCAGTAATGCGGGGGGGGGCCGAGTGATATAATAAGGGGGAGCCCTGTAAACTGTCTGTGTACGTTCCACGGCACATATGAAGTTGCAATAAAGCATGGAGGCGTGAAGTCCAAGCTAAGCGCCTGACTGTCCTTTGTACTCGACAATTACCTGGGTCATGTGAAACCACAACGACCGCGGCCTCAATCTGTTAGTTTGTTTGTGTTATTGTGTGACTTTAGTGATCCCAAACTCACCTTTTAAAACACTGAAGTCACACATTAACACAAACTAATATATTGAGCCTGTGGTGGACCTGCAGCACTTGTGTTCTACAAGGTAAAATCACTGATTTTGTCTCTGGAGTTTGGTTGGTTTGGAGAGGGTGATATTTGGCTTATAAAACAGAAAAGGCTTTAACTTAAAATGATATTCTTTTAGATGGACCTTTTTTAATTGGCTACAATACCTAACACACTGACTGTTGATATGTATCCATACAACCCCAAATCAAATAATCCAAATTGTCCCTTTAATAGGTCCATGTCATTCTGAATTGCAATCATAAAAATTGTAGCTTTGGAAAATACGGCATTTCTGTATTTCATGAAATATTTAGCATTAGACAGATGAGTGATACACAGAAAATAATTGTATATCAGAGAACATTGTGTCCTTGGACAAACACTGAATTTTACAAAAAGAAAGTAATTAAACTTTTCTGAAATACAAGCTAAACTTTTGTTGTTTATAGCGAGACAAAAATAGAAGTTTGGATCTATTATTACTTGAACCTTACATTAATCAATGTGTTGTTCATAGAGCTTCATTGTGAGAATAGATTGTTTTCAGATGGCTCGGTCTCTACAGGCTCTTAGGGCCCAAACAACACACCTCCAAACAGCACAGCTCATTAGCATTCCTCTCTGGCCTGTCTGCTGGCCCCTGGCTCAGTGTGTGATGGAGCACTCTAATGTGCTACATGGCTGTCAGGACAAGAGGCTGTCTTTTCTCTAATATTTATCAATTCTTCACCATGATTACAATTCCACTATCCTGTACATCACACAAGCAAACCGATTCTCAACAGGTCTGCGCAGCAGGAATGAAGGTCCAACGCAATGTGACCTGACATATTCAGCAAAGCTTTGAGGATCGGGGGGCGGAATACATATGGTTAAAATGTGACTGTGAAGAAAGATTGTAATCTCAGAGCAATCTGTCAGCCTTGCAGGGATGGAGCGTCAAGTGCTTAGACAATGGGTAAAGTTATAAATTCCCACCTCCTCATATGGAAAAGAACCTGACATCTAATTCAGACTGACCTTTGTGACTCTGGCATAGAAATATAGGCCAGAATAAAGCAAAGGATCAGAATAAAAAGTCGGACTGATAAACCTGCCTTTTAAAAAGAAAGACTGTCAAAGACTTCTCTGTGTAAGATAATGTTCTGAATGAACTGCGTCAAATTTTAAACTATTCCAAAGAATGATTAGCAATTTGAACTCTAAAGAGGCTAAAGAGGAAATTAGTTTGATCTCTTGCATTTTAATCTGTCTCTTCAAAAAATTATCTTCATATACAACTAAATGGTTTGCTAATTACATTTCAGGGGAAACATGAGGACCAGAGTTCCCGTCCTGCATCTCAGTTGTGATTGGGATTAATACTTTGATTAAAGGGAAAATTATGAAATTTCCATGTTAATGTCCAGCCAGTGTTGCTGGTAACTGAAGCTGAAGCCATAAATTCCTCAGTGCTGTTATATTGACCAAGAAAGCTGAGTTCTAATGCTGCAAAATCTGTTGTTCTGCCTGCATACAGTAATGTAGCTGGATCTAAGGAAGAATTACAGGCTATTTCAGCTAGGGGGCGTACTACTGCTAGATGAGTATTTTTATCACCTAACGCTATGTTCTGGCTGCCAAATTAATGGCTATAGGCTAGAGTGGTGATACATGGAAATATAAAGAAGCTCACATGCAATGCATCCTGGGACAGTAGACACTGCAGGCACAGCTCCTCAGCAGAAGAAGTTTGCTTTCTTGGCTAATATATCATACACTTTACTATAGGACGCTGTCTCCTGACAGGGACTTGGATCTCTTTGGATATTCAGAGGACTCTTTAACTCTTCTATCATACATTCAAACAGCTCTTTTGATGGGCACAGTGCTGGCCAAAAAAACTCACTCTAAAAAGACTGGAAGACATCAGCTGCACCGTGCTTAAGAAACTGGCTGTGTGAACTTGTCTCGGTTATTCACATGGAAAAACTGTGATCTAATCATCCAAAATGTGAGCCAGCAATGGGAGGAAGCTTGGGGTCCATGTCTGCAATATCCGGACTCAATGAGAGCATCTGAATGAGGAATGCATCTGCATGTACACATTAACTGGGTGTTTTCTCTTTATCCTTTTTGTTGTCTTGTTCCTGAGTCCTCTTATTTTTGATGGGTTGTATTTAACAATCCCACATGGATGATATGCATTGCTAGGTGTTTTTATGTTTCTGACTCACGACTATGATGAATTTAGGGGTCAGGATCCCTCTCCCACGTGTGTGTGTGTGTGTGTGTGTGTGTGTGTGTGTGTGTTTGATTGGTTTTAGGCATGGAGGAATTTATTGCTTCATTTGACTGTATTTACCATAGATAGTGGGTGGTTTAGGTTAAATATTGAAAAAGTAAACACATACTAAACAAACACAGACTTGTTGCCATGACAAGATATTGTAGGGAAACATGAATTATATTGACAGTAAACATTTTGTGATATATTTAGCATGACTATTTAGTGTCAGGATCCATTGCTGAAAACTATTTCCTAAATGTATTGATAAAAAGCTCACTCTAATGTATGGTTTATGTTTCTTTCTAAACCTTTGTAAATTAGTAATATATAAACATGATTTTTAGGAGACAAGATTGTGTACTGAAGCATGTCATACAATACAAACCATCTAAGACTTCCACACATATATTGTGTGTATATTTTAAAACGGATGACAAACTCATTTTAATTCATGGGTCACACACAGCCCAATTTGATCTCAAGTGGGCTGGACCAGTGAAACCATTACAAAATAACAACAAGTAGAAGTACATTTTGAAAATGTCCACAATTACTGAGCCACCTGTTAACAAGATGTTTTAAGAAAAATAAGTGCAACTGCAACAGTGTCTCAGTTCAGTTCACAAAACACTTTTGTATTTTGGAACTGAACAAAAATATAATAGTTTACTTCTTCATGATTCTAACAAGTTGTCAAGATTTTTTACACTTTGAAATGTCATCCAGAGGGCCACATTGAACCCTGTGGCAACCTGCGGGCCATATGTTTGATATGTTTTAAAAGGTATACTATGCAGAATTTTCATAAAAACATGGGACATTTCTGGACGTCAGCCTTTGGTGGTGTAGTTGTGTGTAGCCCCAAGCCAATAAAAGTCAGCAGGTAGTCAAGTCATGACATTCTAAAAACATAACAACCATGTTGTTTTCATGTCTTTCCTCTGTCTGTAGGTCTGTGTGTCTGTGTGTCTGTCTGATGGAGTGCAGAGCTGAGACACACACCCCACCCACTAACTGCCATGAACCAATCAGAAAGTAACATTTTATTTCTCTGATTCACTGCTTTGTTCTTACTAACCCTGCTCCCTCTCTGCATTCACTCTCTAACTCGCTCAACCACTGCTGCTCTCTTTCTCTCTCGCTTGCTTAACTGGGGAGCAGGGGCCAACTTTGAATGCTGTGTTTACAAACAGCAAATGACAAATCCCAGATACTGTAGTATGCCTTTTTTATAGTTTGACAATATTTTTTACCCACATCATGAGAATTCAGATGTATAAAAAATGTTGCAAGTTGAGTTAGATCCATAAAATAAGAACTTGAAATTATGAAGTCTAATTAGTTTATGTAATGTATGTTTGTATGTAAAGATATACTCAACAAAAATATAAACACAAAGCTTTTGTTGAAGCAAAAGATCTAAATTTGCATGCACACTAATGGGAAATTTCTCTCAAATCTTGTTCAAAACTTTGTTAAAATCCATGTTAGTGAGCAATTCTCCTTTGCCAAGATAATCAATCAGCCTGACAGGGGTGGCAAATAGAGATGCTGATTTAACAGCATGATTATTGCACTTGTGTTCCTTGGACAATAAAAAGGTCATTCTAAAATGTCCAGCTTTATTTTGAAAAAAAAAATTATTAGGCACTAAACTATCGCTATTTGACACAGGGTGATTTTGCTCTTTTTGGGAAAAAAAAACTTGGCATCTATAATCTTATGTAAAATAGCCACAGTTCGGTGCCTTATCTACACACCTGTGCAATAATCCTGCTGTTTAATCATCATCTCTATTTGTCACACCTGTCAGGTGGATGGATTATCTTGGCAAAGGATAAGTGTTCACTAACACAGACTTTGTGAACAAAATTTGAGAGAATTAAACCTAAAGTCGTAGATCTTCCACTTCAACTCATGAAAAATGGGAACAGAAAAAAAAAGTGTGGTGTTTACATTTTTGCTGAGTGTACATTACCTTTAGGAATCACATCACATCATGGAGAACAAAGCTAATTCAGAGTATAGTACCTTGGCTGACACTTGCATGCTGTTGTCCTGCATTGTCATGATGGCCTCAGAGATCTTGATGTCAACCGGCTCTATAACCGCTTCAATGTTGAAGGGTCCCTGCAGTCTGTCTGCCACCAGTAACATAGCATCTGTCAGAACACAGAGGACACATGTCAGCTCACAGATATTAAACAGTCAAATATACACACAGATATTATACTGTTTCTGTTTACGCACACACGTCAATATGTTCACATCATCTTTTGAGGATTAACAATACTCAACGCAAAACCCTCAGGGTGCTCGACTCTATCATGTGTCTGTCACATGGGTCCAAGTGAGAGTACAAAGAACAGTGCCTTCGCCAAATGTGTTGACAGCCAATAATTACAAACACAAAAGAAACCTGCCAGCACCTTCATCAGCACACGCAAAAACACACACACACAAACACACACACAGTGTCAGAAAGAAACAGAGAGATAGAGTAAGAGGATGTGCAACATCAGTAGAAATTCAATTTCAATGTGTGGAGCAGCTTACAAACAGCTTATACATAAAACAAATCATTGATTAGCATACATGTTTATCACTCCAGTTAGAGACAAGACTTTTGATTTATTTGTCTGGTTTAATCAGTCCTTCTAAATTGTTAAAATATATCAATAAATTCATTTGTGTGCGTGCATCATGCCAGTGAGTGTTTTTTCATTACATCTCAGACACTCAGTAATTTATCTTATTTTTTTCTGTCAAACATGAATTCCATAAGACACCTAAAGCCTGCAAATACTTAGATTTACCCCGACCCTGGGGACAGTTGCAACATATTAGAAATAGAGATAGGCAATGTATTATTAAAATATGCATTATTTAATAATATTATAGTATTATTTATTTTTGAAATATTTATCAAATACCAGGTACTGAGTTTTGTTTGTTTATGTGTACAACATAGGCCTTTAGTCAGTATGCAGATGTTACAGATGCTATTCAATCTCTCAATATTTCAGTGTGAGACAGGAAGAATGGAAACATACATACATACATCGCAACAAACTTTTATTAAACACCTACATTTGTATTTTGGTTGAACTATCTTTCTATTTACCCCACAATTACTGTTTTATGTTGAAAAATACTGTTGTGTGGTCTGTTTTTTATGTGGCTGCTTAGCTTGTGGACAGCTGAAGCCATGACAGAACATCATGTGCTTAGCATGACACAGTGACCTATAGACACATGTTAAACACGTCAACAAAACAATGATTCAAACTAAGTAAGTTTTGATTGATTCATACAAAAGGTTGAGACAGTGTGACATTAATGCAGCTCATGAAAAAAATACATCAAAACTTTTTTTTTAAATGCAGTTCCTGGGGTGGAGAGGGTCGACAGTAACTGAGCAGTGCTGTGAAGTGTGAGGATCATCACTCTAGTAGGCTTCTGATTGGAGGAATAAGACTTGTTGCAGCTGTCCCCAGTCCACACTATATGCAGTCTAGAATTGTACTGCTTATTTCCTTGTTCATTTGCCAAAATCCAAACCCAAACTTATCTAATCATGTCTTCAGAAAACATCAAAATTCACCTCCGCTCTAAATAAGCAGAACAGAACAGCCAAAAAAAAAAGAGAAAGAAAAACAACACGAAAAACAAAATAACACGAGGAGTATGACCTTATTACTCTGAATGAGTCTTGGCATGAATCAATACCTAAAACGGATTACTCTCCTAAGTGCCACTTTTCATTTTTATTAAAACAATGAGATATTAATATGTTCATACAGAGGGATGGTACTATTGATCCTGTTAGACTGGAAGATGTCAGCGGTGAAAAGAATGTGCTTGATATTTTCATTAGACTCCATCTTGTCGCTCAAAAAAGTAATTAAAAGTCCACCAAGTCTTGTTTGAGGGGTTGGCCCTGGTTAAGTGCTGAGGGCAGAGAACAGTGATATCGAGGGGACTTCCATCTCTAGCGTGCGCTGACATTTGCAGGCATGCGGACCAATCACGAAAAGCCTATTTACCCCTACGGGAGCCACTCTCTGCAAAAGGGCAGCGGGAACACAGTTCGCCATCCCCCGAGTCTTTAGCCATAGTAGAGTGGCAGAGCAAATCATTAGATCATAAGTGATCATAGCTAGAACTTTGATGTGGAGTGATCATTGGCCTCTAGTGCAGTTCTATAGGCTTAATGGGCGAAGCTCGATAACTACACACCCTGCTGTGATCCCAGTAAAAAACAGAACTTCCATCATCCCCTGCTGGCTAAAAACATGGCTCAAACCATTAGCAAAGAGACTGCATCTTATACCACTGCAAACCCTCTATAACTGCTTCTATTGACATTTGACAAACTATTTAGTTAATATGATTCATGGAGAGACTCAGCCGGAGCACTGTTACAGAATAAAAACAAGGGTTTTTTTATGCTAACCTCACATGATAATCCTGCTTGCTTTTCTAATTGAAAGTATTACTTGTTCAAACTTGCTGTAGCCTTTAGTCTGCAATCGAGTGCTGCAGGGATGATGATGATGATGATCTTTGTCAGCTAACCCAGAATTAGCATTGCTCTGGTTGCGTCAAGCCAATCGGATTTTTCCATTGGATTTGGGATTAATGCAAAAAAAAATAAGCTCTGTGGCAAACAAAAGTTTGTGCTACCTGCACATTCTGCTCAGCAAAAGAAAACACCACTTTTATGATTTTTGATGTGTGCATACAATCTCCAGAAGCAAAAAGCTAATGACTATAAACAAACAATAACACCGTCCCATGACTTCAAGGTTTAGTGCTCGACAACCTCTGCAGTCTCATTTAGCCACTTGTTAGCAACCACCTTTTTTAGGATGCATAAAAGCTTCATGGGGTATTTTTTGATGTACTTTATGTCCAAAACAAAATGTACAAATCTCTTAAACTTGTGTTGACCACAGACCTCACTTAAGGCATCAAACCAAATACCCATTCAAAGAACCCACTGACTTTGAGATGAGAGAACCTGAGGTGCCAAAATGCAAACTAATCTTGGTTTTAATATTCCTTCCTGCAGCACTCTATGGTGATCCTTTTCTTGGAATACATGGATTCTGATTCTATGATGTTCTTTTATTTATAAACTTGATTCAAAAAGTATTCTTGTCACAAGGTGAGTCTTAATGATTAGCAGATATGAAGAGACAACAATAATTTCAATTTCAAGTTTTATTGAAGTGCAAGAATTAAAGAAAAAGATTAATAGATTCTGATATCCTCAGCTTGTCTGTGGCACTCAACCACTAGCCAAAAGATTCCAACAGAAAATGGAAATCTTTAAAATACAATATATAATAAAATATAATGTGGAAATGAAGTTGGAGACTGTTTTCAGCTGTGATGCATTAGTGAGTATTTATGAGAGCCAGAGTCGGCTGATATTGGCCTATCACAGCTATATTTGTTATATACTTTTTTCTATTTGTGTTTTTTATTTGTAGTTAATTATAATTATTAAACATGGGCTATAAAGTTTACTGTCACACTGTAAAGTACCCTGTCTCCATTACATATCTTTGTTTGTTAAGCACATTAATTACAATATTGGCCGACATACTGGAATTCTTTTGCTCCCTAATATTGTTCAACAGCATTGGCCCCAAAAATCTAGTGTTGTTTGGGCCCTTACAGCAGCAGGACCGTGTTTGTAACTCTAAATAAACTACCCTGCCCTGGTTCATCATAATGAAGGAACAGTCAGTGCAACAACAACAGTCTGTTGCACTGAGGCTACACAGAAAGCACTTGTTAACAGAATCAGTTCACTGCTGGTTTTGGTCTTTTCCTGGAATTTGTTCACAATGAAATACAACCCAGCTAAGTTATCTGTTGCTGTCTTATCGCTGTTGATGTTTCATTGTTTCCGCACATTTCCCAATTCAGTCTGAAGCATCACCAGTGATCTGTGAGAAAATTGGACCCTTTGGGAACAAAACTAAACGGAGCACTTCAACGAAATCAGGACAAGAAGTCCTCATACATAAATCATGCCTTCCATAACAGCATGATTCATGAGTGATTTCTGATATTCCACCTTGTGGTTCAGGTATAATTATATTTATAAAAAACTGAAACTACTTATGGTTGAAATATTGCTATTGTGGCTAAAGGAAACTTATCCAGACTGACTGCTAATAGGAGTTACAACATGAACTCTTATCCTGAGTGTCAAAGCTGCACACTTCTCACTGCAGTGACTATTGTGCAACAATTTGAACACTGTGTGATGTAGCCTGGTGTGGAAACTTTAATGTATTCAGCTAGAAAAGCTTAGGAGCCTTGTAAAATTGACAAATAAGATCATTGAGGTAAGTCAGGTATAGCTCTCACAATTACAGTGTAACAGGCCGGCGTTGAGGAAAGCCAATACCATTCAGGACTGTCCTGACCAGCCTGTGCAGAATGAGTTTGAGCTCCTGCCCTCAGGCCAGCATTTCAGAGTGGCTCATGAGACCTAAGGAACATAAAGTCTCCCTCCTCTCAGCGGCCATTGACAGGGCAGGATATTAAGCTCACGCACTTGACTGAGGGGAGTGATTTAGAGGACAAGTTAGCACAGAGGACAAAGCACTAGCCTGTTTAAAGAGGGGTGAATTAAAAGCATAAAAATTAATACTCAAACCTGGTATTGCCAATTAACATTGAATTAAGTTGTGATAATATCCAGAGGCCCTATCTCAGCCTAGCAGAAGTGTGCAATCGTTCAGTGCCAGCCAACCTCATCAAAAAGAGGTAAACACAGCATTTAAATTCAGGGTGTCCACAACGTCTCTTTACAATTTAAAACATTTATCACAAAAGCAATTGATGAAATATGTCAATCAGATTTGTTCTATGTACTCAGTGGTTATCAAAGATTTTAATCACATTGCATTTGTGTATTTCAGGTACCCTGCTGATGAAATAGGTTCTGTTAAATAAACCCCTAAAAATGGCTACTCCTCAAGAAAAGGCACAATGTGTACCGTGGTTTATTGAAACAAAATCAGATATGCAGACTCAGCGAAACTACAGGATTAAGTATGGAAGACATCCACCGTCACGTCCGTCTATTCGTGCAAAAGATCACTGATGCCACTGCCACCATTGATCAGGCTATGCTACAGCAAACATGGCAAGAAATTGAGTACTGTCTTGATGTGCTTCGTGCAACTAATGGTGCCTATATAGAGGTGTATTAAATGAGGCAAAAAAACATCAATATCTACTTTTCATTTTGTTATAATTTCCACAGATTTGTCTATTCATTTGCTTTTGCAATAAATTTGTTAAATTGTAAAGAGACTTTATGGACACCCTGTATATCTATCTGTATATGTAGTAATTAAGTGTACATAAATGAAATATTAACATCCTCACCAACAAAATTGGAGTCAGATTTTTGTCTTTTGTTTGCTGCCAGGATATCAGAAGAGAGTTAACAACATCTTTGGTTAAAATCTGGCCCTTAGCGTATGATCAGATGATGAGATTTCAATCTGGATTAGACCAGATCAAGTGATTTTTGTGTTTAAGACAGAACTACTGGTGTGTATTAGCATTGCATTAACATGCTATTTTCTGAGTGTCTCAGAAGACTGATGATGGTAATTAAACAAACAAACTCAAAAAGTTTATGTATCATGAGACAAAAGAGCTCAAAAGTCACTAATTTACTTGTAAATAAGTTAGGATGTAAAAAAAATATGTATATGTATATATATATACATATATATATATATATACATGTGTGTGTGTGTGTGTGTGTGTGTGTGTGTGTGTGTGTATACACACACATATCCACAATCCACAATTATTTATGCCCAATTACTTTTTTGCACATGATTATAAGAAGAAAACAAGTTAAATTATGTGTCAAATCAAATCAGGTTAAATCATGTATATGAAGAAAAAATCTGTTTCAAATGAACAGAAAGAAAAGGAGAAAAAGTCAAAACAATTTAAAAGCAATTTGTAAGTTAAAGAAGCAATAAGTGAGATGCTAGAAGTCATAGTATTAGAATCAAAGGAGGTGCGTTTATGGAACAACTGAAAACATGTTCAACAGTAAATAAGTTTAAACAAATGTTTAAAAATAACAGATTGAATGGATATAGGAAGGATGATCAGCGAGGGGAACTAGACAGCTGACAGGATGGGAAGGCTGAATTTGATTTGCGTCACTTTGTTTTCTGATTATTTGCTCTTGCTGTGTTATGAATGTTCCACACTTGTTTAAATTAATGGACTTGTGTGTGGTGGAAACTGGTGCAAAAACCTAGAATCTTCATGTTTAACACAAAGTTTATTGATGAAATATAAAAAAGAGTGGATAGGCTTTGATCAGCACTCACTTCTTCATACTCCTTTTCAGACATTATTTATTGTGAATTTGTTGAATGTGAAAAGTCCATTTATTATTCTCTGTTATTTCTTTTTTTTTTAATGTATATATTTTTTCAATTTCAATATTTTCGATTTGCGATAACTGAGGAAATTATCATTTTTGCAACATTATTCTTATTTTCATTGACAAATCCAATCATGACTATTTTTTTCATGACGCATTTTATAGCGTTTCTGTTTCATTCTATCGTCAATTTGTGTGCTGATTTACAACACATGTACAATATTTTTTTTTTTTACCTTATGGAAAATTTCTATTCATCTCATCATCTGTTCCTGAGCTAAGGTTTGTGTGATTAGCTGTTTTTTTTTAAATACACCATTTCCATCTGCACACTCTGATAGGTTTAACTGGAAAATCCAAGGCTAATAGAGTCAAATTATATCGAGCATTTGGGACAAGCAAGCAGTTATTTGGGATTACAATAGTGAGATCTAGTGAGGCCAGATAATTCAGAGACAGCTGATTAACCCAATTGCTGGACCACAATCAGACAACAGTGAGTGTGCTTCAAAAGCAGAGATTAGGCTTGTCAAATTATCTACTAACACACAATTAGCTTATACACCTGAGTATCTCAGTCACCTTTGCATTCGGGTCATAAATTGTGACTATTGATTGTGTTAGGGTGCTATAATTAAGGCCTTGACTCCACATAGCATTTTTTGTCTGAGCACCAGGGTCTTTATTCAGTTATTCTTAATTAGGAAAGAGAGTCTGTGACCACAGTGCCCGGCATCGTTTTACTGAGCACTCTGCCTTTTTTGTGCAGCTGCTCCAAGTGCTTTGTCTTTCTGTTTTTCTAGCTGGTGTACAACAGAGAGCAGAGACTCAACTCACATTTTTAAAAGTCTCAGCTCTCATTACTTTTGTAGCTTCTAACTGAATCTCTGTGTGGTTTGAAGTTTAGTTTCTCCTGTGCATCATGTTTGTAGCTGCTGCTTTATTTTACCGCTTCAAGTTTGCTTTCAGCTGGATAGGAGTTGTGTTAAATTATTGCTCATGAAAGCCAAACATTTTCTGATTTTGCTACTTCATAATAAAAGCTTTTAGATACCATAATGTGTAGGCACTTTTATTGTGAAGAATATATTGGAAATAATATGTGGGTATCCACTGTTGTATAGCCACTCAACTCGAGCCTGTATCAAGACACACCTTCAAGCAGGTGGCCCAGATACAAACACTGGCTGCATGGGGCTGATGCACCAAGTCAAACCAAGCCAGCAAATGTATGGACAAGGGCCATGTGAGAGAAAGCACCTTCCACCTGGAGTTCATAGTGAAAAAAGTCAAACAAATACAACCAGATAACGAAAACCAAAAGGGCGACACTAGACTGTGCAACAATGGTGGTCACAGGAATTTTCAAGACACTGTCATAGAAAACAAAAAACAGAGTTTTTTGACTCAGACAAACAGTGTCAGACAGACGCTTCATCCCAGTGCTCCACACTGCCCTACCAGTGCTTTTATGTCAGGAAAAAAAAAAACACTATGCAGGTCTTGGGGATAACATTTCCTGTTTCATGGCTACAAGCACACGTGGTGTAAAACATGTTTATTATATATTTCAGGTTACTTATTTTTTCTCACAAGTAAAAACACACAGTGGAAGTGGACTTTTGTTCAGTCCTTCCCAAACAGCGACCAACATGTTAAACCTTGAACCTTGAACCTAAACGTGTCAACTCACGCATCCTGACTCACCAAACTCACCTCCATGCCCTCCCAATAACCCAACCAAAAAAAATCTGGCAGTCTGATTACAGTTTAGAATGTAAAGCATTTGAGTATCTTGATATTAATTAAACATGTTCACGTTGTCAGGTTGTGTCTGTTCCAAGCCAGTCCTGTGCTGTTACTGTGCACTGAGTAAGCCGAGCCACAGATACACTCCCTTTGTCTGTCTGTACCTTTGAAGAGCACTCCTGTTTGTTTACTCTGGAGTCTCAAATTGGGCGTGATGCTTGGTTAGATTTCCATCAGGAGCTGGCTGGAGGTCACTGCACGGGACCAACCCGAGTCTTGTGAAGTCTTCAGCTGCCTATGTTTAGCAGACTACAGCTCTAATGCTACCGCAGACAAAGCCTCAGTGGGATTCAGTGAGAGGAGATGGGAAATTGGCAGCAGTTCTGTTACTCATTCCATAAAAGACTCAAAGACCTAAATGATATCCTCAGCTGGGTTCTGACAACCTATTTTTCATATAGCTTAATGAATATTTGATGGATTGTGAGTATGAGTCAGCCATATGAATTGCTATGGGGAAGGGTTACTTCTACATGCTTAAATAACTTCTGAAATTATGTCACATACAGGAGCACTTTTTAAAAACGATGTGCTGTTGATGAAAAGCATTTTAAAGATTAATCTGCTCTAACCATAAATCATTAGGAGGGCAAAGAAAAACACATTATAGTGCACAGGCTATGCTCAGTATTGCACAATGCTTAGCTTATGACTCATATCATCTATATTATTACTATACTTGTACATGTCCTGGACCATATTGGTCACTTTGTTGCCCTGTGCTGTGTCAGTTATTTATTTGTGAGGGTATCTTGAGATGTTCTGATACCAGTATTTCCTTCCCAATATAGATTTGACATGTTTCATAAAATGGGTTTGACAGGAAAATGCCAAAAGGCTCCTGTGTAGCAGGTTGCAAAACAAATAAATGATCACAATCTCTGGTTCCCCAACCCCATCCAGGAGAGGGATCCCAAAAGGACAGCAGAGAGAGATGTATGAACCAGAGGACAGTATTTTGTTTACTTTGGCAGCAGCGTTGAATCCTTTTTGATGACAGTAAATATGATTTGGCTTCTGTCATTTAAACTGTGCACAACAAGAAAGCAGAAACAACTGTATTAATAACCAAAGCTTTCACACAGAGATTTGAGGCACATAAGGTACTTAAATATTCACTGTCAGTGTGCTAAAAAGCTAATTGATGCAGGCGACAGTTGCTACTGATGGAGAGCTGATGTTAGCTTGAGCAGGAGGCGGCTAGACTTCAGTCACAGTGTTAGAGTACAGCAGCATCAGCCTGTCATCTTTAACTAAATCTCAAACTATTTTACATCAAACAGTTGTCTAGAACAGGTTTACATTTAACATATAACAACACCTGCTAATTCAGTGTCTGGCCACTGTTCGCTCATTGATCCAGTTAGACACAAAACTGAAAGAGCATGATGGCTGACTGATCAACTTTAATTTATCAAGGTATCGCGAATGTTCAGGTTCAGGCAAGAAAGGCAAAAAAAATAATGATAGAATATGTCTTTAAAACAAAGGTTTGTTTAACTTGACATGGATACATACAAGCTTGTAAAAACTACAATACAAAAACACGTTAAACTGCATTAAAATCTAAAGGATTTTCTGTTTTCTGTCACCCAGAAGAAGGTGTGGCCATGACGTTTTGGCAAAATACTCATACGTGCTGGTCTGATGTACACAGAGTACCGATGCAATACTACAGTAGTTTGTTGAAAAATATATTATTTTTGTTGTATGGACGGGCTGAGGTACAGGCCTTTGTAAAACATAAACAAACCCATGCAGAAAATGAATGCCATAGAACAAGACTTCACCATCCTGGGAAAAAAGGATGCTGCTGGGCAGTAGCAGGGTCTTCATTCAACACGAATAAATTACACTGTATCCAACTGTGCATAGACTCACATACTTGCCGATATCAACACCAGTAATTTCAGCAGTACAGGATATAGGAGGCATTTTCCGATACTGGTATCAGTATCAGAACAACCTCACTGGCTTCTAGTTCAGTCCACACTCAGTCATGAAAAACCACATGTTGTTTGAAAGCACAAAACCTTATAATTCTATGAGGAAACAGTTTTAAGATTTCCGAACAACAGCTGCTTATTTTGTGTCGCTTTCATGTAAAGGCTCATTAATGCCCCTTCATGTATGAAAATAGATACGTCTGTTTCAAAGAATATAACCATCACTGCCCACATACTTCCGTGCGTCCTTTGTATTGGTATGGATGTTAAGTAATACGTCAACTAGAGGGTGTCGCTCAGAGTCCAAAATTACCCCAAAGAAGAAGAGTCAAAATGTTCAGACAAACATGCCACTGGAGGAGGTTGTAATAATGTGCCTCATGAGAAAATGGCATAAGCGGAGGCAGCGTTGTAGATGGCGGTGACTGTGCAGCCATTAAACACATTACGACAACTGACAACAAACATAATTTCCAATACTTTAAGATTTGTAAAACTCACTTGGCTGTGTCATGTGATAGCACCTCACTTGAACTATTTGCTACTCTACTACGCTGCCCCCAAGATGTACTGTTCTGTTTAGTATCGTATACATAAGCTTTCAGAAAACATGCACAAATATGGGTGCAATAAACGCAGAATACGGACACAAGGCTCCGTTCCTATCTGTATGCATATCTAATGTTTAGCATTTTGATAGTTAAGTCCCAAGAATTAACTCTCAGAGGAGACCACAATCGGGACTTTGTCAGAGAAAATGTAATTAACCGTTTTATTTTGAGTTGTTATTTTCAGGGTTGGAGACAATAAAAGTGGTGCTTGTTTAAATTCCACTGGTGAGTATTCAGACTATTATTTTATTCAGTTTGCACTCAGGGGAAACTTGTTTTTCTGCCTGTCTACTGAGCGCCAGATTTGGATGTTCAACAAACACTTCAAAGGATTTTTAGAACCTTGTCATTTACATAAAAATGTTGATACTTGCGACACTGTCCACTGGTTGACTTCAAAATGATTTTGAATACTGGGTTCCTGAAGGTGTACACACGCTGAGAGATTGCTAGTTTAAAAGTACTCATATTTCTAAATTCCTTTGCTGTAGATTTTCCAAATTTACCTGACTACTTTTTTAAATAAATGGTTTCATAAATCTTTTCATGTGTATCTGATATTGATCTGGACTGATTTCTATTTATTTTGACATTAGTTTCATGTAACAATGAAATTATTCATTTGCCATGTGTATTAACAAATAAACAATCAATTTATACCACCATTCATCCATCTATCCACTGACTGACACGGTGGGTTGTATTGGCATGGTTGTTTACTGCCAGCTGCATGGTGCCAACTTTTTTTTTTTTTTTTTTTTTTTTTTTTTTTTTTGCTTTTGCTTCAGGCTGCATGCTTGGTTATTTTCTAATGGAAAAATCTCCTTTTTTCTCACCCGGAGGGATTGGAGACACTCCAACAAACTACCTGCGGAGTCCCTCGGGGGAACACAGCAGTCATTCATGTGTGAATCTGTGACAAATAAACAACTTTTATGTGAACACACTGAGAAACAAATAAAGGGTATTCTTAATTATCAGGGGGATTTTTTAACCCTTTGGTTTTTAATTTCATGACTGTTTTATTAACGTTCATGGGATTTTTGCCATGGGTTTCTGATCTCAGCGGTGCAACAAATTGGCTGCTTCTACGTTTGGTCACTGCATAGCCAATACAGTTTTGATGTGGTGAGTTGTGCTGTGTTCAATAAATACACCTACTATAAGATCAATTTCTGTCACACACTACTAGATTTATCCTGAGCAGGTACCTATAAAATCAGTGATAATATATGTGCTCTCTGGTTTCTTGCCCATTGCAGAGAAAGTACATATTTTAAAATATTGACATGAAAAACATTGACAAAAAGTGAGCCGGTGCCCTCTTTCAGGCCGTTAATAATTTTACTGACATGCACCAATCCAGGCACATTGCTGATTTCCTTTAGACATGATTTTGTAAATAAAGTTTTTTGAAGGATGGAGTCAGAGAAATCTCCCCTGAGATTTACTGTTTGTGTGCGGGAGTTAATAATGATTTCTCCTCCCATTCTTTTGCCCTCTCAGATTTTAATGGTGGGAAATCTTGGACTATTTCACACCACGTATGCCAGTCTGGCCCAAGTTGTTACTGGGCTCTGCATGACTGCTCTGGAGTCAATGGGAGGACCAGAGTGTAAAATTCAGAGTGTAGAAATTGGTGAAGCTCAGACTTTGTTTGAATTCTTCTTGTGTGACCTTGTCTTTAGGATTTAAAGGCATATCACTATTCCAATAATGTAAACTGGTATGGGGCTGTGACGGTATGGATTTTCTCAGTGAAAGAGCAACATATTCCCGTGGGATGGCAATTCAATGCAACTCCCCGTCTGTGATTATTATCCATTTTTTCCATGTTGGTAACAGTTGTTGTTGCTAGCATGTTGTTAGCTGTCCACTGACAATCCCATGATGCCTTGGGTTGAGTGTGTGTGACCAACCAGAGGCCATGTTGTTTTGGGGAGCGAAGTTTTGGGACCGATTTCTGTCATTTTATTTTACTAATATAATGGTCTGCAGAGTGATAGCCAGTGGTCAGCAACTCAGTCTCATTCAGCAGCACAGTGCGCACCAACTCAGCCGGACGTTGAGTGCACTGAGCCGGAGGAGGAATTTGAGGAAAACAGCCTGTGGAAACAGAATATTTTCACATCTTACTGAGTGAACTGAGGATTTATTTTGACCAAACCAGAGCTGATGATTGCTGGAAAGGCGGAAAGACGAACAACATGGTTTTGGTGAGCTTTACTTTAAAATAAGGTGAATTTACGATGAGTTAACAAAGCAGTTGAGCTTGTCTTAGTTCTGTAAAAGGGAGAAACTTGGACTCAGAGGATGTACAGTTGTATCTTTCTGTTTAATATGCAAAATGTGTGTAAAAATATTTTATTTCTTGATACTTGAGTTAAGTGAGTTTGTTTTGTTTACTGGATGTTGTGAATATACGTTGCGTACATAACATATCAAACTTGCTACTCACACACATGTTCCAGCTGAGACTCAGGAGGACGGGAGGTGGTGGGTGGGTGGGGGATGAATATATTGGCAATTGCTGGTTGATGGGGTGACGGTAGCTCATTGGAAAAAAATTTTTGTATTGCCCAACCCTACTGTATTCCTGACTTGTTAACCAATCAGAAGCTGTTTTCCTGATTGGACATGTGTGACAGCCCTGATCTCAAATACATTTAATGACAAAGAGCATAAAGAAAATGTGCAAAACACTAACAAATGTATTATATACTTACAATATTTTTTAAATGGAATTAAAGCGTAATTCTCCTTTTATACTTAAAAATCATCAATAAAATTATAACAACGTCTGAAACCACTCAAACTTGGTTGATTTGAGAACTTGCACTGGCTATATGTTTCCAATAAGCCTGAGCAATTGCCTTTCAAGTGTTGAAAAAAAAATAATCATGGGATAATTCTGCTGTATTGGAAATGAGCAACATAATGCAAAGAGAATTTCCACCCAGTGTCCACAAATCTAAATCCACCCAATGATGAAATTCACTGATGAAAATGGAAAGAACAACTTTCACCATCTGGCAGTGCAAACTGGGGAAAATGTCTGCATATAAACAGGATGCATCCAACAATAGAACTTGATGACACTCTGCATACATACACGGGGACAGCTGATTACTCCATCACTGATGGTTTCTCCACATGGCACAAATTACACTCATCATGACAAGTGTTTCATAGAAACAGTGCATGACTTCGATCTGTTTTTCTAAGCTTTTCCTATAAGTCTGTTGTACAATTCTCCATTACTTTATGTTTTGTTTGTAATATTGATGGCAGATGAAAAAGAGAAAGTTTATAGGATAATCCTTTTTTCCAACCAATTCGCATAGAAGTTAAATTATTTCCTTTATAACAAGAGTTTTTCAGTGCACAAACTATTCCGCAGTTCTGAGTAACAAAATGAACATGGCCAGAGTACATGATTTTTTACAAAAGAACAAAAACAACCCTGCGACTGCATCTTCGATCTGCAGAGTAGCTCCATGTCAGGGAGACATTACCGTGTCACTGAGCATGCTCAGGGACTCGGTGCCTTGTTTACATGCTTTGCTACAGTTTGACGAGCTGAGAGGAAAACTACACCAGCTTTGTTCAGTGAGGGAATGTGTCATTCATCTAAACAGTACGGCTCTTTGATGTGTTGTCTGATGCTGCAATCACTTTGCTTTTTTTTTTGCTTTTTCGGTCTATTACAGCATACTGTATAATTGTAATTCAGCACCTGCAAAGAATTCATGGAGTGCCTCTTGGAGATTACACCAGTGAAAAATACAGTATTAACACTGAAACAGGGACAGAATCCACTTGATAATGGTGATATGAAAACATGAAAAAGATCAAGTTCTTAATATTTCACATTTTTAAATCCTTTTGCAGTTACTATTTGAGTTTAGCTCTATTGTTTATATATTTCATGATCAAAAATACTGATCCATGTTTGATTTGTAACCCTGACTCATGTATGTGGTTTCCTCCCACATTCCAAAACAACAACTAATGGATTGGAGACTAAACATTGACCGGTAACTGATGATGAATATGACAGTTAATCCATGTTAGCCTTACTGTGACCTGGTGAATTGTCCAGGGACCCTCCCTGCCTCTCCTTAAAATATGTTGTAACAGGCTAACTCCCTTCCCCCCAGGAACATTACAGGAAATGCCTCCAAAAAACAAGCAACCAATGTTGATGATGATGTTGATGATTTAAAGTCAGTCGATTATATAAACAAAGAAAAACAATACCTACATTGAAACTATGGTGTAAACACATTAATTAGTATATTGTGCTTTTATTAACGTGTTCCACAACATCTGTCATGACTAAACGCTAAATGTAAACATAATATAAACAGCTCGTAGGCTACCATCCTGTCATCTGTCATCAGAATTACAATATATGATGCTAGTGTTTTGTCTCTCACCATGTCAGTAAATTTAAACCACTGCTGCGCTCTGAGTTCAACTGATATTCAAAGTTTAGCATTACTTTCAAGACATGGTAACATATTCCTCTGACGGTGTGTCAGGCATAATAAATATCGCACTCAGTCTTTTGCCTTAGAAGTTCAGAAGTTTTGTGGCAAAGAAAAATAATAATGGCTGAATTTTGTTTTTGTTTTTACCATGGTATCAAATTGATTATTGGGAATTGTGGAAATTCACTGGTGTTGGTATCAACTACTACATTTCTGGTATCGTAACAACCTGAGTGTCACAAAGAAAAGGAAAATTTGTGTCCATGTACTGAAATCTATTACACAAAATTTTGTGACTATTTGATGAACTGTGCTGACACTAACCTTTCTGGTACTAGTACTGTGAGTCACCAAAGGCAGAAATAAAAACTAAAACTAAAAACCAGGGCCTTTATTGATATCTTTATCTAAAGACCAGTAGAGCAGGAATCACCTAAACAAGTCTTTCTTTGAATAATCACATGGGTGCTTCTGAAATGGATTGAGAAAAACTGCATCTGAGTACAAATTGTTTGGGAAAAAGACGAGAATTTAGGCTTGATTCCTCTTTCATTTGCATCTTGACCATTTTATGAACATGGTTAATGAGATTATACAAAGTACATAAAGCTATTTTAAATGCTACAATTTCCAGTCAAGATATGTGTAAAGTTTAACAATTAATAAACATGCAACGGAAGGCCTGCAGATTATTTTGAAGCAGTCAGCACTAAAATTGGACCACAGAGACTAACTGGAGTAAAGCCATGGATTAATTTTTGTCCCAACAGACCACTGAGCTGCCTGACCTTTCCTTGAGGTGCTCAGTCTCAGTGGATGAAAACACACACACAGATTACAAACACATTATGTCTCTGCCAATGTGTTTTACAGCACAGTGACGCATTTATGTTTTATTTTAAGTCCCAGAATATAAAATGGCTTGCAGATGTTTCACATAGTTTATCAATTAAACAAACAGACGAAGAAAAAAAAAACCCAAATCAGCTTGTTCCCATCAGGTCTGATACAGTATTAATATTCCTACTGAGAAACTGCATTCATCAGATTTGTGAATCTAACTTCTTATAAACACATCCAAAGTGAAGGTCATGTTTATATTGAGGATGCTGATGGTTTGTGTCACAAGTGTGAAACAGTCATCACCCTTTCACTCTCACTCTGAGTTATCTAAACACAAATACTGCCAAAAAAATCTCTGCTTAAAGATGTCGGAGTCAGCTTCCTCAATTTTTTTTGTTCCAGTTTGCAGCTGCAGGAGGTGAATCAATTGCAAAAGACTCACTAACTCGCCAACATATCTGTCTGTCTTTGGGGAGTCTCTGGAGGCATTCTCTCATGCACTTACAGCTGGACCATAGCTCAATAACAGCACAAGCAAATACTTCTATAAGTGGCTTTTTTCTATTTTATTGGCTTTCGGCTATGTCTGGATTACTTTAGCTCATGTAAAGTCTCAAATACCAGGTCTATTGTTTGTCGCATGTGCACTCTTGTGCCTTTTTACATTAACAATTTCCTCTACTGCTACATCCTTACAGCTATATGTTTTGTTATTCAGTGTTAAAGAAAGTGTTTTTAAAAAGTGTTAAAGAAAATTGTTTTGGGAGAAGCAGGGAAACAACTGTACAGCGGTAAAGGAAGTCTCAGGCATGTAACAAGTCAAGCTGATGAAAGTCACACAGCAATTAAATTAATGCAGCCTTGTGGCTATGCAATCAATGCTATGGAAAACTGTTAGCTACCGACAGGTTATAGAAATAATTTTGGACCATTTTGGAAAATAAGCTTGATTGCTTTCTTGCTGAGAGTTAGATGAGAAGATTGACACCATGTCTGTACAATAAATATGAAGCTGGAACCAGCAGCCAATTAGCTTATCTTAAATTAGGAAGAAACAGCTGGACAAACCACACATTGTTGTTTTGTTTTGTATGCATTAAAGAAACAAGATTTAACATGTTTATAAGTGAGCCAGGCTAGCCCCCTGGCAGTTTTTATGCTAAGCTAAAGTAACTGGCTAATTACTGTAGCTTCATTTTTATAGCACAGACAGGTGTGGTATCAATCTAACTTTCGTAAAGAAAACAAACAAATACACTTCCTTAAACTATTCCTTTGGGTATATCTAGTTTGAATAAGCTAAAAATAGCACTAAAAATAGTTAGCTATTTTTTTAACTTGACAAGCAAGAGACTCTGGCAGACCCTCCACCTCAGAAAGGTGGAGGGTCTGCCAGACTCGAGGGTGAGGCTAACACAGCTAACATTAGCCATGCTAACAACTGCTGCTGACTTAGCAGAGACAGAGAGGAGATCCAAAAATGCAATGTAATGGGTGGTCTCGGTTCCTTTTCTCTACCAGTTAAGGGGTCCATGGAAACATGAAAAACATTGCAGACCACAGAGGCCTAAACTATGCCATAACATTAAAATGAATAACTGTCTAAAACAATCCGCTAAACAGCACTTGCTTTCCTGAAATATAACAGTTGAGGATATCATGTAGCAAGAAAAACATTCAGTGTCCATATGCCTGTGGATGCAATAAAATTATTAAATAAATTGTAGCTGGCCACCAGCTGTGGTAACTCGCACAGAAGTATTATGAAAATTATACGTTGCTTGTATATAAAGTGTAGCTGCGTAAGCATTCCTGCCACATATACAGAAAAGCAGCATCTTGCAGATTTTGCAGCCAGTAGCAATTAGACAGAGAAGATACTGGTTCTTGATTATGCTGAGGATATGGAGATCACTTCCATGAGGCTAAGTGAGTCATCGAGCCTTCAGCTCTCTGACAGGCAGAAACCCACCAGCTAGCTTGTTTGTTCCTGTCATGTCTGTTACTGAGACCATCATGCTTGATACGCAGTCAGCTCGAGTGCCTGTGTATATGTGTGTATGTGTATGTGTGTGTGTGCGTGTCTCGTAAATGTCTACAACTAAAAGATGCACCATATTTATGTCATACTTAAGGAATCTCAAAGGCCACTGAATAACTCTGCAGTTAAAGCATGTGGATGCTGAGTGACACTGTAGAGTTCTTAGTAAGAAAAATAAAGAATTTTTAGACATCTTTAAGGCTACATAGTGCAATAAAGCAGAGTGCAGGCTTAGTTTCTGCCAAGCTATCTATATCATTTAAAGTAAGGCACTGGCAGGGTGTTCATCTTCATAATCTCACAGACATCACAGAAAGTCCTTCCTGGAGGACAGAAAAAATCTTGGCTTGAATTCTCACGGACTGTGGGGGTTGTGGGGAGGTCCAGTTACACTGGGACACAATCCATGCAATTAAAAAGAAATGAGCAAATAAAATCAATGAGGATCGCTTACACTGTGGTGTCAAAGGGCTCAACAGAGGACAACACAAGACTATATCTTAATTAGGAGAAATAATGTGCGCACAGACACAGCTGAGTGCATGCAGTAAGGAAATACAGTGTATTTACAAATCACTTCTCATTTAAAGTTAAAGGGAGTTCATTACTTTTACTGTAAATCCATTAAAATAAAACTGACAGTTCGCTAAGCCCCACCCGCCCTCAGTTACTATTGTTAGGCCTGTCAATAAAATGATAAGGGAAGTGAATTTCCCATTTGAAATTGTTTATAATTTTTTGAAACAATGGGTCCCTGATTTCAGACAGACGAAGACAAGAGCAGACTTTTTATTTTTAGTCAGTGATTGTCAATTTTGTCAGCCAAAATGACAACTGTAATTGGTTGATCTTATCAGTTGTAGCTAGCTGATTAAACTAACATTAGCATCAGGATTTGAAAACGCTGTCTCCAGCTGATTTTAAAAAAAAGTTTTTCAGTAGTCTTGTTTTAAAATCAAATGTTATAGACCAGGTCTTAAAATGGTACTTGATGGCTACTTATGCTTAACAACAGAGGCAATAAAGAAGAAGCATTGTTCTTGTATTGCAGTGTCATGTCAGTATCACATGCATGTAACTCTTTCTGCTTCCATCTTGTCCTTGCATTTGAAAGTTTCAGCAGCAGAGAGCCAAACATTCTGTGCAGTGTGCAGTTTTTCTTTGATATGTGTGAATATTCCTGATCTATTTTTGCATCAACACGATGCATATGATTGTGACATAAGTGCAACAGTGTATGTGCATAGTGAGGTTGACTAGTGGCAGTAAATGTACAGTGAAGTTTATGGTTTGCCCCAGAAATAAACACCACAGAAGAGGTTCAAGAAGTGTATGTCCTGTTTCCCAGCTGATGGGATGGTGCAGGAGCACACTCTGCTCTGCTTAGGTTTCAAATCATTGCTATATTTATTCAGTCTTTTTATTGGGCATCAACCTTGAGTTTACATGCATATTGACCGAGGGAAAATAAAGACTGTAGGTTAGGTTGTGGTTACGCCCCTGAGACACTGTGATGGATTAAAATGAGTGTTTCTGATGTGCGAGACATGCAAATGAAAATGCATTTAAAATACTTGATCATATTTACACTTTTAATGTTATAAGAGAGTAACACTTTCAGGGTGAGGACTAACCAATCTGTTTGGTGAATTTAATGCCGGCGTAAAATTCCAAATCCAATAAAGGGGGAAACAACTGCTAACGTTAGCCTTTATACTCTGACAGCATCCAAAACCACCAAACACTTTGACATGAACAGGGCCTTTTTTATGTAACCTGTTATCCCACAAAGTAACACAACCTAGTAGTTAGTGTCCCTAATGTGTATGCTAATGCTTGGTGTTTCCCCTCAATTTTTTTCAGGTCTGGTGGTACGCACTGAAAAAACCCT
>JAJHUR010093434.1:0-45157 GCA_027495735.1 Lutjanus campechanus | reverse complement strand
CATTATGGCCTCCACAAAGGAGAAAGAAACAAAAACAACAATTCTTATTTCTAAGTGATTATACAGTAATGAAAACATAAGTATGATTGTTATGTTCCATTTCTGCCCTATTCTGCAACTAAATCTCTGTAAATATTATACATCGGACCTGAAAATTTGTATTTTAGGACAAAATACCCATCACATCTAACTGTAAACAAAAGAATGAGTAGCATCATCAACCATAAATGTAAGGAAACAGTCAAATGCAGGCATCTGTGTTTGGTTGGCAGGATATTTCTGAGACACAATGTGCGGCTACACAAAACAACGACACACACAAAAAAATCAGGATGGTGCATTTGAGCACATTAACAGATCGCTTCCTGCACTGATGAACCTATAGCAGGTCGTTTCCACGTGAAGCTGCAGTGTCCTCCCTCCCTGCACCTGTTCTGCTTCCCTCGAGTCCACGGCTTTGTGCTCACAACCAGCCTTCCTCTGCTCCATTGTCTCCTCTCTACAGTGGGCCGTTTAACTTCATTAATATGCATTAAAACAGTGTGCCGTGTGTGTGCCGTGTGTGTGCGTGTGTGTGTGTGTGTGTGTGTGTGTGTGTGTGTGTGTGCGTGTGTGTCAGTCAAAGCTCAGTGAGACAGACTCACAAAAAAGAGGCAATGACTATGTTACTATTTTTGTCAGACAGTCAAGTGAGATATTAGGGAAGTCAAAGTTGAGACAAAAGTCATTTGCACATCTTATATTTTAAAATTGGAGCTAAGATCCAGTTCATCACCCCTGTGGGAGGGTTTATTGATGAAATAAATCAATATCAGTCTTTCACAGTCTCTGAAAATTATCCCGTGATCATACGGAAATGTAGTTTTATATTCCTGCTTCTGGATTCAATGTTGTTTTTTACCACAACTTTATCAGCATATTTTTAATAGTGTTGACAGGTTTGTGTACTTGGCAATAATAATAATAACTGTCTTGATATAGCACCTTTAAAAACAGTTTACAAGTGCTTTGACACAGAAAAGGCAAAAGCAGGAAACCCAGGCAGCAACATAACAACAGGAAGCCAAACAGTGAGGCCAAACAAAAGCAAGAGCTGAGGTAAAATTGAGGTACAATTTATTTTTTTTTTAAAGTAGCAAAAGAAAGCAAAAACATAGTAGAAAAGGACAGGATTTTAAAAGAGAGAAGACCAATAAAAACAAGGAAAATGTGTCAATATAAATAAATAGAAAGACGAAGAATTTTAAAAAATAATGAGCCATACAAATGCTGAAGTAAGAAACCTGTATTTGGTTTCACAAAAGGACTGAATTCAACATTAAATCATGCTAAAATCACCAAAAAAAAAAACCCAAAAAAAACAATGTGTGTGTCCAAAATTTGCATAGCTTTATAAATCATGAAATGTGCTCTTTGTAAAGAGAATACATTTCCTGCTGCTGTAAAAGTTTCAAGCGATTGTCGATGGCACAAAGCATGAAGAAAATCATGTTAGTAAGACAGTTTCTTGTATGTGAGAATAAATTATCATCAGAATACACCACATGGTCCATTTTCAAGGTCACCTCCGGCTCTGCATGCACAAAGGAAATCATGAGAGAGCATTTAAAAGATGAATGGCTGCCAAATCACAATAGATAAATTGCATGGGGGCCAATATGACATGTGGCTCTGCTGCTTCAGGGTGCCTATATTACTCTTAATGCAAAACGTGTTTGGCAGCAACAAAGGAAGTATTGATAATGAATATGAAATACATTCACTTTTACATTTGGAGAGTTGCATTCAGAACACCATCACTTGAAAAAGGGCAGCTGATGATCTTACAGAAAGATTTCTGGCATGAAAAATAGGAGTCAAGGCAAATTCATTTGTAGAGGGCAATTCAAAAAGTTCTATACATAACTAAAAGTGGATTTAAAACACAATAAAAAGCTAATTCTGTTTGAGAAGAATAAAATAAAAATGATAGTTTGAGTGTAGTCCAGTGCAATAATAAAGCACCATAAATATAATAAAGGAAACTTAAGTGCAGTAGAGAAAATGATGCATTCAGAGACACGGGGAAGCAATACACTTGAGTTGAGTTTAGATTTAAAGTTTATTCAGTACACCCAGCCAAAACTATTGTACTGTAGTCCAACACAACAGCACAGTCTTATGGCAGTTAGCGAAATAGTTCCAAATCTAATATTAGATTTGCATACGTGGACACAAGTTTGTCACTTCACGATGACTTTCAAACTAATTTTTATCCACTGTCGTTCTCATTCCACGATCAAGTTAGTAATAATAGATATGCAACATCCGGTTATTCTTTTAAAATAAAGCTTACTGAGAAACAATTCAGGTATAAGCCGCAATTTGGTTAGGTTTAGGCACCAGAACTAATTGGTTAACAAACTATTCACTGTAACTCTGCCTGGAAAAATATAAATACAGTCTTGTTGCGTCTGATTTCAAGGAGAATCCGACCGGTCGCGGGCATTAAGAAACAACTGTACAGAAATAGCTTCTCGATACTGGTGTTGTTTGCATATGTAGGTCATATATATGTATTGTCCTCTGTCTTCTGTAAACTGCCATGTGAAGCACTTTGCATTGCATTCTATTTGTATGAAAGGTGCTATATAAATAAAGCTTGATTGATTGATTGATTGATATAGAGGCATCAGTGATAAATTGAGACTGTTTCATAACCAGTTTAAAACCTCTTGTAGTAGCTTTAACAAAAACTGAACATTATAACCTTCACTAAGATTAGATTATTGCTGCTTTTAAACTCCTGAGTTTGTGGTGATGACAAAGGAAGTCATCTACACGATTTGCTTGACGTTCAAGTGCTTACATCGTGAGAATACCACTGTTAGGCAACAGCAACACGGATGCCAAAACTGACGGTGTCCAGGAGGTACTGAGGAGAATGTAATGCAAGAAAGGCAAAGGCATAATGAAAAGTATCAACATTTTGCTCAGACATGTAGAAATGCAAAGAAAAACCCTATGTGACTAAAATGACAATATATGAAAGGCATAATATGCAACATTTTACCAAAGGAAATGTATCGACTCAAACATGATCCCCCTCAGTGATCACTTATGACCCTCTAGAAGTGTGTGGTGGTGTCTGTATCAGACAGACATCCGATATCCTGCCTTCTGTCTGTATTTCTTTTTTACTTTGCTGTGCTTGGGACACTTTACCAAGTCAGAACGTTGCTATTTGACATCCTGGGAAAGAGACACATCAATAGTGTGTGATTCTTCTGGTGTGATTACGAACAGCTCTGACAGCTCCTACAGATTCCACCTTTAATTTACCACTCACAGGAAAATGAACCTCCATGTCCTCCATTTCTCAAAACGTCAGCAAAACACCTCACAACTGAGTGTAAAGCTTATCAGAAATGCACTTTGCCCCTTTGGACATTCAGTGATTTAAATCGAGCAGCACTTTAAAGGACAAGTCTGGCAATGTTTTTTTTAGTTAATTCCATTAAAAACAGGTATAATAACAGGTACTGTGTGTATCAAAGCCTGATATATCCTACCCCCTCTGTGCCACAGAGCTCCATTGTTATCCAAAAACTATTAAAAACACATCAATGAGTCACACTGTTGCACTGGTTCATATTCCCACATGAACCACTGCCAATCCCACATACACCATCCTGCTACTGTAAATACCCACCAGCACACCAAATGGATGTTAATCTGCAGCGGAGAATAGTGTCTAACAAATGCACTGTTAATTCCTGTTGGTGTTATGTTTGCTGAAAACTACCGTGCCCAGATGTTTGGAAGTACTGAGCCCTGTTTTTTTAAAAATGAAACTATATAACTGTGGGGCATTTTTAAGATTTAAATCCTCAGTAGAACCCACTGGGCTTTGGGATGAGTGTTACAGATGGGGTAGCAGAGTCATAAAAAATGGACTTAGGCATTGTTGGTTTTGGTCTTTTCATGGAATTTGTGTAAAATAAGAAAAATATAGAATAGCACCAGCTTCATCCTTCAAAATATATTCAACAATTAACTGGAAACTAGTGAAATAATGTGAATAATGTGCTCAGTTCTCCTCGTTCTTATTAGGAAGATAATAGCACCGTAATTTTGAATGTGCTGCAGTTGTCTGGTCTTTTTAATAGATTCTAATACAGGTTCTCAGAGTAGTTTCTAGCTTTTTTGGGGCTCTATGCAAAATATTGTTTGTTTGGGGGGCCCATATTTTGTGAAACTATGATGGTGGGGACTCCAAACCCTCTAACATTACTGCATTTATTTATATTTACTGTGCAGTTCAGCTAACCTATACTCTTATTGATTTTTTCAGCATTATTGATCTGTTTATGTGTATCACTGTTCTATATATTATTGTGTATACTGTATACATATGTATGTGTACACATGTCTTATTTTCTATATTTTTGATATATTGCTGTATATAGTTGTATAATACACTTTTAACATATTTTTACATACTGGTTATAATTTCTATAAGCTTATATACTTCTATTCTTGAATTGAAGCAAGTGTAATGCAATCAATTTCTCCTTTGGGATCAATGAAGTATTTCTGATTCTTATTCTGATTCTAAGGTGGTCCAGGGGCATTCATTTAACATTTAAATGCTCTTTCTGGTGCTCTTTACAAGGATAAGAGGCTTGAACCATAACGATCTCTTAACGTCTTTGTTTTCTCTCAAATTCAAATCAGATATCTCAGGTTGACCCCAGCGATTTAAACCTACAGAAAATGATAATAAATGGAAAACACTCCTCGACATCAAGGAACTCCTGAGCCCTTACAGGATTCATGTGAATGTCAGTTTATTGTTAGAAACAAATTTGCTAAGCAATTAAAAATAATATTAAACTTACTTAAAATATCCCTTTCCCACTCCACCACCAAAAATAACTAAATAAATAAAAACTCAAAATCAATACTCTTTGAAAATGTAAGTCAGTTTAACAGCCTCTGGCAAATACTTGTGCACTTGAGAATAAAATAATATGTTTCTGAAGAATTTTTTGCTTTTTTTTTTTCTCCCTCCCAGTCAATAGGAAGCAAAAAGCAATAAAAGGCTTAATGTACATTTTACTCATTTAAAGGCACTTACAAAGAGTGCATGATAAGCTTAAACTGGTAACTGGCCAAGAGAACAATAAAGAGTTATTTCCGATGTGGCCAAACAGCAGCAACAAATCTTGCTTTGTTCACACGATGTGTGGCCATTGTTTAACTCTGTTTACTTCTCAGTCCTATCTGGCCTCCACACAGGCTGCTACAGGGTGTGAGCCACGTCTGGGAGAGGTTTTTTCTTTTTCAAGCTCCAGTTAATGCAGCCACTGTGGCTTGTAAAGGGTTAAAAATCTTCATGTGTGAATACGGTTACAGAGCGTGATGATCGCACCCAGAGGCCTCCTAGGCAGCTCTGTCTGCCGAGCAGCCGAGGCTGAGATGGGCAGGCACCGCTCCCCCATTCATCACTGTCAAGTTGAATAGAAAATTAACAAATCCCTTAATTAAAAGACCTCTCTAGACTCTGCTCTGTGCATGTGTGTGTGCATGTGTGTGTGTGTGTGAGGCACGTGCCAGCTGCACTGCTACATTGTGCAAGCTACAACAGCCTGGCACAGGAGACACACATACACACACGCACAACAGCCCTCCCTTCCATGCAAACATACACAGTCTCAGACGCAAACAGCCCACCACTCCTCTCCGTACACCCCTGCCATCCCTCGCGCTGCATTAATTGCACAAACTGCATAATGCGGCCGGCCAGAGGAGCGCTTCATTCTGGATCACCGTGCGTCCCCAGACACAGAGCTGGGAGGGGAGTCAGTTGGGGCTTTGATCCCTGACCTCTGCTCTCCCCTCTTGGGAATATAGGACTGCATCCCTAACGGTCCGTCCATCTGCACACACACACTCACACACCTTCTGCCGCCGCCCACCCCCAGACCCCCCAGCTCCTAGAATCAACCCAGCCCCAGACACGTGTCACTGTCACCAGCAGCAATGGGGAATGCTAAACAAGCCAAGGTCAAGCTGAAATTAGGGGGTGTCTTTCGGCCTGTCAAGTGCTTTGTCACGACCACCAGTTCTCTGAATGCAGCCGGCTATTACTTACCCGAAAACTCCACCTCCTCCTCCCAGCAGCTATATTCACGTATTCACACATATACACACACAATATCCTCTTGACGTGATGGAAGTGGTGAGACTGAAAGGAATGTGGATCAAGAGAACCGAGTAAACCTCGGTGTACTCTTCAATTTTAATGTGTTATGTTAAATGTTGAATAATGTAGAATGTTTTTAATTCTTGATATCCATGTTAGACACCATTTAAAACTATTTTGGTTTTTGGTTTGTCATTGAAATAATTTCTCAAGCAAAAATGCCAAACATTGTCTGGTTCTGGCTTCTCCAGTGTGAGGATTTGCAGCTTGTCCATGTTTTATAGCGTTGTTAACTGGATATCTTTGGTTGGCCAAAGCAAGTAATCCTAAGATTCACCTGATCACTGGGAAAATGCATTGAATTGTTCAGTATTTAATTTTATTCTGGAAAAAAGACACACTGTAGAGTGTAAACTTTTTTTGTCCACTGGCCAAATCACGCTAGTGAATGTTTTACCAGCCACTGAACAAATTACCATTGCTTTTTTGGCTGGTGAGGGAAGCAGATCTACCAGCCACTTACATATTTTACCAGCATTTGGCTGGTGGCTGCTAATTTAGTGCCCTGCACACTCTTGTTTCATTCAATATTTAAGTCACCAGAACAGTTTTTAATGTTTAAACCTCTGATTCTCAAACCTTTTCTGGCATGCCCCACTTCAGAAGCTGAAAAAAAATCCATGCTCCACACCACACAGTTCTTTTTTTCTTATCAATTATTAAAGTTACTACAAGGAACTTTCATATTTTGTTGATATTTGAGGACCCTTTGGACAAAAGCCGTAGTAATAACCAGAAAATATAATGTCAAAAATAAATTGTCCTCCTGCTTCTTTTTAACTGGCTTTCACACTACTTACTGTAACTTTGCCTGAGAAAATGTAAACACAGTCTTGTTAAATCTGTTTTCAAGATGTCAGACATTAAAGAATGACTATATAAAAAATAGCTAATTTTCTTGCAGATGGTCTTGTTAACTTATACAGGTCATAAAGAGGCGTCAGTATTTAACTGAGACTGTTTCATAATCACTTAAAAACTCCTTGTAGTAGATTTAAATCACTATCTATTTGCTGAATGAGGTGACCTTCTGATGAAACCCCCTTGCATTTGCAGTATTGTGAACTGGGTGTCTGTGGCGACAGTCTCGAGAAAAATCCCAAGCAAAGCAAAGTTAGTGAAGCATTGTTCATCGGCCAGCAGTGGTTGGTGTGCCAGAGAGGGTGGACAGAGCTAACGCAACAGACTCACGCTTCAACTCACTTGTGTGTGAAGTGGCGTACTGTTTTTTTCTGGTCTCGGTTAAGATTGCGAACAAACAAAGAAAAGATAAATCAGGACAGACTTGTTATGGCAACGTGGCTCAGGTGCCAACTGCCACCTGATTGACGTCACACAGGGGTCATTGTTTGGAGCTATTAGATATAGCTTATCACCAAAGGTGCCACGAAACAGAATGAAACGGGGATATCTAACATTATTACTTTAAATGACCAATTATCAATTAATCTGCCAGTCTACAAAATGTCATGAAATAGAGAAAACTAATTTCTATCACAGTTTCTTAAAACCCAAATGTGATGATTTCAAATTGCTTATTTTGTCCGACCGCCAAAAATATTCAGTTTACTATCACATTAAATAAAAAGAATTTATTAATCGATTGATAAAGTAGCTGCTGATTGATTCTCTATAGACCAACTAATAATTTAATCAACAAATCTTTTCTGCTCTGGATTAAACCATTTCCAATTTCTGACTGCTTCTCACTAAAAAAACACACTGGGTTCAAATGGACCAAGTGTGGGCTCAATCTATACTGATGTGATACTGGGTGAATTTTACCCAGTACCAATGGGTAGAAAGCCACCCAACAAAAGGTAAGTAAAATGCCATATCGGGCTAGGAAATCTAGCAACTGACTTGCCCAACCAAGCAAATGGTAAAAAGCGTTCAACTATTTTGATAATCGATTAATGGTTAAAGTAATTTTTCATGCAAAATGACAAAAATACTGTTTTCAGACACTCAAATATGAAGATTCCTTGCTTTTCTCCATTTTATCAAGTGCTTTTATCACACTAAACCAAATATCTTTGAGTTTTAGGTGGATAAATCAAGACATTTACGGACATCACCTTGGACTTTGAGGACATTTTTTTTTTACTATTTTCTGACATTTTATAGACGTTGCAGCCCTAGATTCAGTATGACAATTAACATAAGTCTCTGCTAATAAATAAAACAGTTTGTAAAGGGGCAAGTAAAAATTGACTTTGGGAAAGTGCAGAGCCTTACTGGGCAAGTTAAAAAAAAACATTAACGTTGAATCTTGAATGGATTGTTTTTGATCCAGTGACCCAGCAGTAATATAAAAATAACATCAACACTGGCTCAAAACACGCAGTTGGTACCAAGTTAAGTTAACCAGTATTATGTTGCAGTGTACCTTGTATTTATTCTATTTTTTCCTGTTAAATAAGGGAATAAAAACTCTCTGCTGAGCCCAGTTGCTGTAACTAAACTTGCCACTACAGCGAGGAGAGCAGAGGAGGAGGAGGAGGAGGGGGGAAGTTGTGGGCCCACGGATCAGAAACTTGTTTAACTCACCCAAATCTGCAGAGATTAGAGCGGGAAGTGGTCAAAGGGTTTAGAGTGTATCGGTACAATGGGGCCGAGAGGATTAGAGGTGGATTCACTGAGCCCCTGTGATGCCCTTCATCTCTGGGGGTCCACAGCCAGAGCACCTTTGTTGGGTTAACTAACGGCACTTCCCATGAACGCAGTGAACAGACCAATCCCTTTTTAATGATGCAGGGAAAATTCCATTGGCCCTGATTACCACAATGCTTTCGAGAGCCGCCATTGTCCCACACACCATGTCGAGCTTTTAAACTGTGCAGCCAGGCGAGTGGACTGCGAGGCGTTTGAAGTCTGCTTGTAGTGTAGTGTTTTTGCCCGGTGGAAATAACCTTTCCTAAGACAATGCTGATATGTGCACCTACTTTATGGTTGGAGCATAATGCTAACACTAGCACTGTGAGGGCTTTAATTGCCACTGTGGCCACCCATGTCTAAAATATATGCAGTAGTATAGAGCTTAATGGGTTGTAACACAGTGCTATAAAGTGGTGCATGTGTATATGAAAGGTACAGTAAAAGGTTTGGTAGTAACCATCCCATATGATCTTAAACTGTCTCTTTGTGAGGTCCCATTGTCCTGGTGCTGTACATTAGGTAGGCTGCAGATTGAATGATGCGTGACATATTCCTCAGTTGCAGAGCTGATCTGCAGAGGTTGAGCCAAAGAACCATTGCTAACCAGAAAACCTCAAGTAAAAGGAAGCAACTGCTCAAAAATATGAAAAATAAACACCAGCTACATTCAAGCATTGATAAATATTGACAGCAGTTAGCTGGCAAGCTTGCTGATAGCTGTATGATTGTAGAATTATTTCCAGTCATCCCCAGAAAAACCAGCAAGGCTTCAATAAGGCACACAAGGGCTTTGAGCTACATGCTAATGTCAGCATGCCAACATGCATACAAGGGCAATGCTAATACGTTTATGTTTAGCTGGTATTGTTTACCATGTTCACCGTCTTAGTTTCTGCATGTTAGCGTGCTAACTTGCTATGCAGGGATGACGTATTTTTGCAGGTCAACCCAGAAGTTGGCATCGCTCTGGTTCCTTCGACAAAAAGCCAGTCGGATTTTGGATTATTGCAGAAAGCAACCTTTGTGGGGAAGAGAAGTGTATGATACCTGCATGGTTTGTTCAGCAAGGTAGTCTTCACAGATGAACACCAGTTATGATTTCTGAGGTATAAATGCAATCACCAGAATAAATGAATGAAATGTAAACTTGATGTCCCTGAGCTCAGTACTGAGATGACCAAATACATCTTGTTTGGAGCACTGAGTATTTGATGTTAAATCCTCCAACCTATTTCATTTGTATTTCATATTTTTAGATGTATTTTAGATGTATGGTTCAGCAGTGGGTGAGGGTTTGGCCAGACAAGTGGGCAAGTGGAAAAAAAATCAAAGTATAGAGGCGCAGTCCTTTCCATTATGTTGTATTTGTAAATGTTTGCACACCTACTGCTCCTTTCAATAAAATATTATTGGAAAAAAGAGCTAACTACACCACGGTCACATGACTTCAGCATTTTTGGCTTGATGACCTCTGTAGGTCATCCACTGTGGTCTCATTTAGCCACTTGTCAGCAACCTCCTTTTTTAAAGACATGTAAAAGCTTCAGTTGGGGCATTTACTGGCATATTTTATGTTGCACAACAAAACATGGAGCTCTGTTCAGCTTGTGTTAACCACAAGGCAAGGCATCGAACCAAAAACCCATTAACTTCGAGGTGAGGGAATCAGAAGTGCAAAACTGTTCACTCATATCCGGGTTTTAGGACTCATTCCTGCAGCACATAACTCTAAACACAAAGTGCAGCTGAGGCTGATACTAATTAGCCAAAGTACTGAACAAATAGAAATAGAATAGAAATCAGGACTTGATGATGGCACCAGATGAAAGCTTGAGGATCACCAAAATTATTTCAAATCATCCCCTGAGGGGAACATGAATGTCTGTTACGAATTTCACGGCAATCCATCCAACAGTTATTGAGACATTTTACTCAAAGCCGCAAATGTCAACCTCCTGTTGGAGTTGGAGGAAAAGTTAGCGGATCAGCAAAGACATTTGGATTCATCGCTTAAAAAACATTAAAGTCTGTACAAAGTTTTGTGCCAATCCATTAAGAAAATGTTTAGATTTTTCACTGGAAGTGAAATTTTTCACCCGCTTGTGGTGCTTGAGGAAAAGTCAGCCACCCATACTTTATACTGTAGTTGAGATATTTCAGTATTAATATATCCCCTTGTGACAGATTTCTTCCTACCTCTGAATCCTACCTTGCAAACCTACTTTTGATTAAACTGACCAACTCTGATCTGCTGTAAGTATTAGACTGTCTTTGCTCTGCACTAAAATCCTGTCCTCACTGAGTACTGTCCTGTTTGTGCTCCACTGCTAATATGCAGTAACTCCATGCACTTCTACCTCACGGACCATTAGATCTCAGAGGCAGATGTGTCTTGTCTCATATTAGCTCATGCTCGGCTGTCTCTTGTGATCTTTCAGCTATGCAGCTGCTGTCATGTCTGCATTCTCTCATCTCGCGTTCAGTTTCCTCAAACTGAATTACAGGGAAACTGAACACTTATGGGCAATAGATACAACATATTCAGGGGTAAGTTACCTACATCGTTGGATGCAATCTCGCTCTCAGTCTGTACTTGTGTTCTACAATATATTCACCTTCAAATCTAATGCTGTGTTTGTGTGTGGAGTGTTGAGGTAGAGGTTTAGTGTTGTGAGGGTGAGGATGTCTTGGTTTGAGGACAGAAAGGGAGGCTCAGAGATAGTTTGGGATTTATTATTACCGTTTATTAATCCTGTCCAGTTGAGAAAGCTTCCAGTCATGGCTCTTTTCTGTGTAAATAATAAGCAGTGATGTCTCATATATACTGGAAAATGGTCACAGGTAAAAATTATCTTGTCCTGCGCCTTAGCCTTTTGGATGTTCAACCAAACAAATACAGTATTCTCGGGGGACAGTGCTCTGCTGACGTCAGTTTCCAGGCCAGATAGTTAATTAGTTGCTCTGCTGCAGCATATTAATGTGAACATACCTGCAAACGTCACGTCACTCTGTTGACATGCAGATGTGGTCTTCACTCTTCAGTACCACGAACAACACGCTGCCATGACATGTAGTTACAGCTTAAGTTTGTTTACGTTGTCTCTCGTTCCCTACGGTGTAACAGCAACAACTCAGCCTGCCGGCTGCTGTCAGTCAAACACAGACACCGACACGCCCCTCCAGCCGGCTGAGACGAAAAGGAGCATTTCTCATATTTCCCCAAAGACCTTTTTTCTTTTTAATAATAAAAAACTATTATCAGTAACTCAAAAAGGGATGACATCATGTGATTTCAGAGATTTTCAAGATTTTGGTATTAGAATCATTTGAGCAAGCGTTGGTTACATGCAGAAAGAGGTGAAAAACATTAGCTGAAATGCAGTCATTTATAGAGACCTTCCCATGCCTTTTTTTTCTTTCCCAGTACTGATTTTGATACCTGAACTTTGCGCAGCAGTTGATACCTAGTACTGATCTTATACTAGTTCATAAAATATATATACTTTATCATAAATATATATCATTATTTAACAACTGCAAACTCCTAACCCTGTGTGGATGTGATCTGATTGCTAACAATGTCGTAAGGCCTGGCTCAGGTTAAACCCTTTTTTAAAACATGAACATACATGACATTGTTGGCAAGTAGCAGGGTCACTTTTCAGAGTTAATAAATTACGTGGATGCACCAGATTGGAGCACAGACTCCTGTTCTTGCTACCAATTTTAGACGGTATTGGAGGCATTTTCTGACACTGGTATTTGTATCAAAACAACCCTAATCTTGAAACCCATTGGCTGTCTTCTGAAAACATGGAGATATCTGCTTAGAGAGATTAGCAGAAATGTCTCCTGGACCTAAAAGGCCTTGTGTCTAAAGTTGCTAATCACAATATAAACAATGAACAGCATCCAGAAGAGGAAGTCTTGTCCCAGATATCCATTATCCACATATCTACTGGCTACACTGGAAGCGGTTTAGTCGCTGTTTTACAGTGACTCGACTCACTAAGCCCGTCTTCAGTTAAAAGACACACTTTCAGCGAGTAGCCCTGTTGTGATGGAAATGCAAATCCCTGCCATGCTGGGCTGATGTGCAGAGTCAAACTGAGTTGAGCCAGGCCAGCACATGCATATGTAAAAGAGGTATTATTATCGCGGGTTCTGTGACCTTAATTCAGTGGGTTTCATATTTCCACGTCTCATAAGACAGCTTTGACTTAAGCATTCAACCTAACTTGCATTTTTAAGGTGCTATGTGAAGTAATTTACGTTAATCTCTTTGTATTGCAAATGTGTGAATGATCGTAACTTAAAAAATTAGACTTTCTCTGACTTTCTCAGTTGCCTAAACCAACCTGTAGACTGATTTCAAGACTCAGGATGTTTTTTCTGGGAAAATCTAAAGTAAGTGACATTTATGTACGCCCCCTTTCCTCAGCTCCCCTACAGCTCAACAGTGTGCAACACTAGGTAACATTAGCTTAGAAATGGAGTCTGCTAAAGTGAACAGACGTCTGGCACCCACCACCTCACAAGCCTTATTTTACTTACTTCATCCATTAACATCATATCGGTCAATCGTGTTTAGTCTCATGTGTGTTATGTCACTGTTTTGACTGATGCCCAGGATGCTCGCGAGCATTTGCCAGATTAAAATGATACAGTGTGAATTCTTAGTTAATTTTACCAAATTTGGCCAGTTGTCCTTTAGCATCAGGCAGCTTACCTGACACTGTCTGCCTGAAACATCTTGCTGCCGTGAATCCCGCCCATCTGTCCACCTCAGGCGGTTAAAACAATCACTAAGAGTGATTTGCAGCTATTAGCTGACCCACTATCCCATCTGCAGAACACACACAGACCGGTGGACCCATGTGCAGATCGGGACAGGCCTGGCAGTGTAATGGTTGATACCACACAGGACCACAGATGGGTCCCCGCACAGTGGAGCCGGTGGCTGGCGCCGTGGCCTGGGCGCTGGCCAGATGGGCCACCCTGAGAGAGGCTCAGCCTGTCAGGCCCAAACAGGCTGATCTTATTACTGTGGGCCAAGACTGGAGTCTGCTTCCACACACACACACTCACACACACACACCATCATCATCATCAGGGGAATCCACATTAATATGCCTGACTGTCGCAGGCTGGATTCACCCCGTTGTGTGTGTGTTCTCACCTGTGTGGCTTGTCAGATGTTTTCATTGGCATTCAAACCGAAAAAATCTGGTTCAATGTGGGTTTCGAATATTTAGATAACAAAAAGATGAATTCTCATCTCAGGAAAATGGTGCCGTCTCAGGTTACTCAGAATAAGGGAAGGCTATAGATGTGCAACCAGCTACATATGACCTACAGTTCATTAGGACTGCAACTAACGATTATTTTCTCAATTAATCGATGACTTGTTTGATTAATAAACTGCCAGAAAATGGTGAAAAATGTCTACAACTGGGTTGCACCAACAATCCAGATTTAAAATTAATCAGAGCTCTGTAGCACAATTAAGAACTGTTATCAGTTTAGTAAATCTCAAGATTAATAATGTAAACCAAAATTAAATAGAGTTTAATCAATATGGACATGCCTCCTACCCAAGTAAATAAATAAATAACGTGTTTAACTGCTGTTGGGACTTTTCTAGTAACTAGAAAAGAGGCAGGAAAACCTTGTGCTGCATTGCATTGTTTGCTAGCTAGCTAATAAAGGAAACAAAACTTTATATTGTGTGCTGGGTAGTTAAAAAGTTTTTAAAAAATTGCTAGCTAGCAAAAAGGTCAAGAAAATGTTAAATTTGCTAACTTGCTAAAAAAGTTAAACCATTACACTGATTGCCACTGAGATTAAAAGTTGGTTAGCCTAGTTAGGCGACTCATGACGACTCAGCAGATAATTATTTTGGTCAGTCCATCTGGGTTTAGAGTAAAAACTACACTGAGGTTTAAAGAGAGCTTTCAATGAAATCTTTCTTAATTTTAAGCTAGTTTTAAAGTTTGGCACAACATGAAATAAAGTTTGAGTCTAAGTGTTTCCCAAAGCCCAAGATGACATTTTCAGATGTCCTGTTTTGCCCACAGCTCAAGGATATTCAGTTTACTGTCAGATAAATGTAAAGAAAGAAAGGAAATATTCACATTCAGTTCACTTTCCAACACAGTCTATGAAGGTCAGCACTGTGATTTTTTTTGTACTGTGACGTGCAATGTTTTTGGGTGTGTGCACTGTTTCACCCCAGTGTGTTTTTAGCGAGGGACCTCATTTGTTAGCTGTGCACCACCACCGGCCAATATTTAATATCTCATAAATATCAAAATAATATATCTGGAAACCCAAAATGAACCCAAACCTTAGTCTCCCTTTCTTGTTTTACGTTCTTTTAAAAATAAAGAAATACAGCCACATATAATGATAAAGTCAACCTTTGTCTTAAAATCAGATGTTAAAATGTTAATGAACAAAGCTCCTTAAATGAATTTCCTCCTGGAGCTTCTCCTATTGTGGCTGCAGTCTGAGAATTTGAAATTTCCAAATATGGATGAGTGCTGCTGAATGTTACCGAGAACATACACCGTGTGCTCTGTAAAACAGCTCCCAGGATAAATAAAAGTTTAAAAAGCTGAGTTTCTTTTAGATCCGAGGTCTGACAGCAGTGCTACATTCCTGTTAAAGTGGAGTATCGAGGGCAGCAAGAATGAGGTTGTCCATATGGAGTCCTATCTGCTTTCACCTAATGGCTGAACTCCATGTGCAGGTCATGTGTAGTTATTTTGTGTTGTCTCTGTCATCTGCTGTGGTGTTTTTTCAGAATTTAAAGCTACAACAAGGAGTTTTAACTAGTGGTGAAACAATATAATATTGATGCTTTTATGTGACCTACATACGCAAACAAGACCATTGACAAGAAGATCAGCTGTTTCTATATAGTTACTCTTATAATCTACAAAATATAAAAGTTCTTGTAGTAGCCAATCGAGAAAAGAGGTTAAAAGAAATATCTCAACAACTAGTGGATGGGTTGACTTGAGATTTTGTGCACACATTCATGGTCCCCTCAGGATGAATTTTTATTAACTTTGGTGATCCCATAGACCTCATTTACACCTGGTTTTAAAATGTGATCTGCATCTGCTTGGATCTTAGGCAGCTGTAAACACAATCCGTTAAGAGTGCAGGCATCTGCAAACAACATAACACTGATAAAAATATTTGTTTTTAGCTAACAAAAGGTATACAGTAGGTCAAATTTAGAGAGCGAACAAGAAGCATGAAAGAGACATGCCTCTAATTACTGATTCTGTCTATTCTGTGACATGAAAGCGCCAAAATATGCGTTATTCAACAGAACTGTGTGAAAAATTAAAGCAA
Organism: Lutjanus campechanus; assembly: GCA_027495735.1. Classification (NCBI taxonomy): domain Eukaryota; kingdom Metazoa; phylum Chordata; class Actinopteri; order Lutjaniformes; family Lutjanidae; genus Lutjanus; species Lutjanus campechanus. The sequence continues at coordinate 28,887 of JAJHUR010093434.1, read as the reverse complement.
TATGGGTGGAAATGAATGCTATACAGTAAGAAATAACTGTGCTGCATTCATCTGTGCAACTGATCTGCTGTTAACAAGGCATATAATTTATCTTGTGACAGATTATTACATGGGTAATGGAACACACTGGAACAAAATGAATATTTTTCATATAAAGAAGCTTGGTTATTTCTGTACAGTTATTTTGGTTTCTACCACCAGACTGGATTCACAAAATTGAAGTTCTTTGTAGTAGCTTTGATGTCTTACATTTACTGGATTTACAAGAGGGGGTAAAAAATTAAGAATATATTGTAGACAGCGTTTCACAAAGTTTCTAAAGTTTCCCATAACTCAGTAACTCACAAAACTGTGATTTTTTTTATTGAAGGGAGCCGAGGGCTGATTTGCCACAAATTACTTATGTGCAGGTTTTACTCTGGAGGGCAGAGATCAGATCTCAATGAGGATAACAAGAATCGATTACCAATACCAGGTATGAATGCAAAGGCAAGAACATTTGGTTTTTGATCAAATACCCACAAAACAAATGACATTTAGCTTCAGCTGTGCTTTGTGTTTAGTGCTAATTAGCAAATGCTAGCATGCTAACAGGCTAAACAAAGATGGTGTACATTGTAAACATCATATCTGCTTAGCATCAGCGGGTTAGCATTGTGAGTTTGAGCATATTTCCATGTTAACATTAGTCTAATTACAGCCTCACAAAGGCTCTAGCATGGATGTGCACTCTTAGTCGCACAGTCCAAAATGAACCTTTTTATTCACCAGCCAAATGGCTTGTGCATGTTCAAATTTTACCAGCCACTCAGTAGATTACCACTGCTTTTTATGGCTGGTGAGTGAAGCAAATCTACCAGCTATACAATCATAAAAAGTGGAGACCTTTAAACCAGAAGCTCGTGATGCATAAAACATCAAATGTATAAAATAAACTGAGCCAAGAAGTGCAAAGAGAAAAACAGCCAAAGAAAACAAAATAAATGTCTTTTCAGCTGTCATCTAAGGAAAAATATTCATTTAGACAAGACAGTGTAAAATATATATTTAATCTGACTTGTAATTACAGTGTAGGGAAGCTTGACTGTCTAATTTAAGATAAAAAATGCGAGCAGCCATCATCAATGCTAAATTTTGCAAATGCCAAATCAGCTGTATTGAGTTGTCATTCACTCCAGCCCTTAATTTTCCAGCCACAAATGATGTTTCTACATTAGTGATGATAGACTCATATCTGAGGAGCAGGGCTTAATGTTGCCCGCTGCCAAAAAGAAATGGATTTCCACAGCTTTAGTGTCATCCACAGTAATATAACCCGTCCTGCTTTTTGTCCTCAAACTGACAGCTCTGAAACAGGATGAATGAGAACCATCTCCCAAGGTCAAGGTCACGGTTTGGGCTGATTTAGGCTCGGAGGCCCTTCTTATTGTCAGGAAGCGTCTTCATTTGAAATTCACACAACATAAAGTCAGGTTTGACTGGCAGCATGAGGAGGGCACGTGGGGGTTGTAATATCCACAGGAGCGGAGCCAAAGATGGATGGATAGGTTTTCTTACTGCACATTGATTTCCACATTTGGGTGATTAAGTTTATTATTTGGCCCGCGGCTGCATTAGCATGTGATTATCCTGGGTATCCGACTGAGGGGAGCGTATTTAACTTTCGAGAACAAAGGAGGAGCGCGATGGTGGTGGTCACCTGAGTCTGTTTTTTGGAAGCGGGAGAGAAAAACAACATGGAAGAAGCGTTCGGCCTGGTTGCTTTGGCCTGGGACTGTGTTTAGCTCTGCGGTTCCTTCCCTCTTTTCTCCGTTTCCCCCTTTTCTTTCCATCCCCCTAGCAAACATTTCTCCCCGACTCTTTTGTTTGCCAAGATCCAGGTTACCATGGCTACCAACTGGCGCTTTATGAGCACCTCATCCCTCATCTAAATATTCCTAGTTATCTATGGTAATGAAATGCACACACCATTATCTGGCTTAATGAAATACACTCCATTGTCTATGATTAGATGGAGAAAGCTTTATTTCTCCGTCGTCTTGTGTTGCTGTGTTCCCTGGCTGCGATAACAACCGCACCACCGTTGGAGCTGTGGGCTCTTTCACTTTCTGTTGTGTGCCTCGGACAATAAAGAAACAATGTCCAGTTGCTGTGAGCAGCCCTGCTATGCAGCTTATGTGCTACAGTGGCTGTTTGATTGCCCTAATTGGCCTGTCTGCACTCTCTTTTCCTCGTGATGGACTCGCCACTGCTGCCGCTGCTGCGACTTCTGCTTCCGAGCTAATGCAGCCCATTAAAAAAAAGACAGATTATGACAATAAAATCTTTACATATTCCCCCGTTTCAGCACGACTACAACATAACAGGCAGCAGAGGAGGAGCCGCGCTGAGAAAAGCAAGCATGGGCAGAAATAGAACATCATTATCTAACAGTATTCAAAATCTTTTGCCTCTTTTGTGGTTTTTGTGTGTGAGGAAGAAAAAGACAACTCCTACCCATACAGCACTATTCATGTGTGCTGTAGTTCCCCGTGCTCTTTGAAGTCCCTCTGAAATATCAGCGGCATCATAAAACAGATATACCGTAAAAATATGCATCTGATATCACTTGTTCTCGCTCGGCGATAAAAAAGAAAAAGTGAAAATAACAGCGTAGTTTTGTACGAGCGCATCTGTGTGAGTGTGCCGGTGTCTATTTCCAATTCAGGCCGGGATAATATCTGCAGATTGGGTGGTTAAGTCACTCTGCATTTCATGAGCCAGTCCTGTCACTAACAGTTATCTCCTCACTGCCCTCTGAGGAGTTGTCTAGGTGAAATGATTCTCTGAAGCTCTGAATAATGCATGAAATTACGTAATGCAAATGGAGGCTTTATTTCCCCTGCCTCTCGCAGACGCCGGGGCCAGGGCCTGCCGTATTAGAACAGCAAAGCAGAAACAGTGGGAGTCCCCAGAGTGAAGGAGCTACAGCGGGGAGCGAAAAGGTCAACGATAAAACCCGGGGCTTCTCCTCACATGCAGCTTTATCAAGTATGAGTCGGAGTTATTGCACACCGCGCCGCAGAATTGCAGAGCAGAGCGGGACGTTATTCACAAGGCTATCATGGGAGGCTTATTGTCTGCACTCATAGAAATAAGGGTTCTCAGCCTGAATGGCTTAGGTTCTACCCAGAACCATTTGCTACTGAAGAACCCTTTTCTGAAGAAAGGTCTAAGGGTTCTGTTAAGAATTCTTTTTGGAAGAAAGAGTTCTTCAAGGATGGTTGAAATCATTGAAGAACACTTTCATTGAGGCTTCTTTGTACCATAACAGAAAATGGTTCTTGGTAGAACCCCTCGGCTGGTTCTAGATAAAACCCTTATATAAAAAGGTTCTCTGTATAACCCCCTGAGTCTGTTCTAGAAAAAACCCTTGGAATAGGTAATGGTTCATGGTAGAACCTACGGTGTGGGTTCAAGATAAAACCCTTTTGAGTGTGTTCTAGATAAAACCCTTAGAATATAAAAAGATTCTCAGTAGAACTGCCTGGGTGGGTTCTAGATAAAATCCTTGGAATGTAAAAAGGTTCTCTATAGACCGCTTTGCGTGTGTTGTAGATAAAACCTTTGGAATATCAAAAGGTTCTCAATAGAACCATTTAAATATAATAAGGTTCTTGGTAGAACCTACTTGGTGGGTTCTATGTAAAACCTTTGGAGTATAATTAGGTTCTCCATAAAACCCCCTGAGTGTGTTTGAGATAAAACCTTGGAATATTTAAAGGCTCTTGGTAGAACCCCCTGGGCGGGTTCTAAAACCCCTTGAAAATAAAAAGGTTCTCTGTAAAACCACTGAGTGTGTTCTAGATAAAACCCTTGGGATGTGAAAAGGTTCTCAGTAGAATCCCCTGGTTTGGTTCTGGATAAACTTTTGGAATATAAAAGGGTTCTTGGTAGAACCCCCAGAGTGTGTTCTAGATATAATCCTTAGAAAATGAGTGAGTAAAAAATGTGAGTATGAACCGTTGGCATATCAAAAGGTTCTAAGTAGAACTGCCTGGATGAGTTCTAGATATAACCTCTGGAATATAACAAGGTTCTCAGTTGAACCCCCTTGGTGGGTTCTATATAAAAGTTCTCCGTTAAACCCTGTATGTATGTTCAAGATAAAACTATTGGAATAATTAAAGGTTCTTGGTAGAACCCCCTGGGTGGGCTCTAGGTGAAACCCTTGGAATATAAAAAGGTTCTGAGTTGAAGTGTCTGTGTGGGTTCTTGTTAGCACCCTTAGAATGTGGAAAGGTCCTGGATAGATAGGGTGGAACCATTACACCATAGAAGTGTTCTTATAGGAGGTTCTGGGTGAAACCTTTCACAGATGGTTCTAACTATAACCCTTTATGTTGGGTTCTAGGTGGAACTCTGAAAGAATTCCAGGTGAAACCTTTATAAAAGGCTCTACCGGAAACCAAACGGGGTTCTCCTATGGGGACAAGCAGAAGAACCCTTTCTGGTTCCAGTTAGCACCTTTACTTCTCAGAGTGTGGAGGCAGTGAAATATTCATTAAGCGACAGCCAGGCTGGTTTCCACGCCGCCTGCCTGTAAACAGAAGCCCAATCAAATATAAATAATAACGGGGAAGGAGAGCGGCGCTGGATTCTATCAGATAGAAGATGGCACTTGGCTTATATGCACCAAATTAGGCTACACTAAACTGTTGTCAAGTCCCTGCTTCAACAAGTAGATGAGCCTTCCCACCATCGCTCTCCCTCCCTCTCGTTCTGTGTGTAGTGGGTAGACCTGAATGGCATTAATTGCCCCCTAAGATGACGGGCAGATGAAAGTGAGGTGGTGGTTTGCTGTGGGACATGGGGGCCGGTTACAAAGAGAGGCTGAGGACGGCTGGCAGGTCTCACAGACTTCAAAAGCAGATAAAGGGCCTTTTTACACAAAGGATCCTCATTTTTTTTTTTTTTTTTTTTTTTTTGCTTAATCTTCAGATTCGGGGGGTTTATTCGTGCCAGCCTCCTCGCCTTTGTCCACTTTGTGTCAGGTTTTAACGCCAGAGGATTAAATTGCTGTTGCGGAAATCATTGTTTGTGTTTTCTTCCAACCCGCTGCCTCCCATTGTCCCGTGACATAATCGACCGCTCTCTAACAATATGAGAGGTTCATCTCTTCCCTTTGGTGAGAAATGAACAGCGGATGGATCTGGTCACCTTGTTTGTCTGAGGAAACACTGGCACAATATGTTGTTTTGTTTAGGCGGAGTGCTCTTAACTCTTTAAGTAGCTTTTTTTTTTTTTTAAAAAATGAGGACAAGGAGGTCTTACTTGGAGGAGCCTCAGAGCACAGAGAGAAAACACTGGGCTGCCATTGACTATAACAAATGTGAGGCTGTTTTTCTTTTCTCTGCAAACAAAGGAGGCCTAACCGGAGAAAATCAGAGCAGGAACACAGTGGTCCAGAGGAGAAAACCAAACATATTTAGAATTGGGGAAATGGGCTCCGACACACAAAGAAAACCTTGGTAAAAGCAGATTTTTCCGTCTCTGTCAGGTCCTCTAAAGTGCGCCCCCTCTACCCGCCCGGACCCTCACCTACAGCCCAGATTCCTGTCATTCTCCAGTGAAGGTATTGGTCTCCAGCCGCACAGCCAGCCCTCCATCTGCCCATGAATAGGACCAGTCACATTTCTGATAGCATTTAATGAAAAATCCACCCGGGCTTTGGAGGGGAGGGGAGGGGAGGGTGGATGAAGGGTGGATATGGAGGGAGGGTTGTGTTGCGGGGGGAGGGGGGGTGTGGGGGTGGTGGGGTTGCAGAGGAGTGCTCAACAAAGAGTGCCTTTCACTGGAGTGGAAAGCCTAGATTGCTCCCTCTCCCTCCCCGCTCCCTCCTCGCTCCTCTCATTTTGTCTTTTTTGATTCAACATCAAAAATGTGCCAAATGACTGGGCAGAAACCCCCAGAGGTTTTCAATGGGTGTGTGTGTGTGTGTGTGTGTGTGAGTGTGTGGAAAGTGTCACACAAAGGGACAGGTGTCTTGCGGTTTAAGGTGGCAGCGGTGAGGAGGACACAAAAGGTAAAAAGCAAACAATCAGCGAGGCCTCATTGAGGAAGATACGCTCCTTAACTTCCTCGAATGTTCAAGCCTGAAATCAGTGGAAGAATCTGGAGCTTGTTTCCGTGTCACATAATAATATTACACCTGTACTAAAACTTAAAAATGATAAGGCTGGTGTTATTTTTTTTATTTTTGTTATGAAAACACCCAAAGCAACAGTGTGTTAGTGTGCGTCACAATACTTAATGACTTCCCTTCCCTGTCCGTGATTCACAGCCCCAAAACCACTGGTTCTTACTGAAGATATTAATCTTTAAAAACAGGTCACAAATATATAGTTTCATATTTTAAAAGGACAAGTAATTTCTCAGCTGGGCAGTTTTTCAAAGAGAAGTAAATAGACTAAATAGACATTTGGTGCTCCAGTGACTTTTTTTTTAGCTGCAACTGTTTGGGGGATTGTGTTAAAGAGCTCATTGTGGAACAGAGGAATAAGATAAATCAGGCTTTGGATACACAGATAATGCTTATTATTAGGGGTGTAATGGTACATTGATCTGGATCAATATATCGATTTAATGGTCAGTGATCCAATATGATTGATGCGCACTGTCTGGAGGAGTTCAGTAATAAAATTGTTGAATCATAATTTAGTTTTTGTTTGGAGTTGTCAGTCGAGGTGCCCAAATCGAATTCAGATTATATCGTCGCAAACTGTTGAGATACGAGATATTTGGGATTTATACCCATATTTATTATTTAAGGTCAATCAATTGTTTGTTTTGATCTTTTCATGGGATTCGTCGACAATAAGAAAAATGTCTGACTCATCTTTTAAAACTATTGTTCTTTCTTCTTGTTCTCATTCCCAAGTTGTCAGATACAGACGCTTTGTCATACAGCTTTATTTTAGTTTTGCACACGCAGGGCTCTGTGGTCAGCAATAATAAATAAGCAATGTCCAGAGTGACTTTCAAAATAAAGGCACAAAAACTGCTTGTGTACGTTTAGAAAAAAAATATCATCTTGCTGGTTCAGAAAGTACTTATTTTAACCATGCTGGTTCACATACATGAGTAAGGTTTTATAATAATCAGTTTTAACTTCATAATAGCCTTCCAAATATGCTTTTAGATGGTTTACAAGCTAATTCTTTACCATTAACAAAGAGTAGCAAATATCTGATCCATCTGTCTTTGTGATGTCTTCTTAAAAGTTTACTAACTCATTTGGTAATCAGTAACATTTACCCAATATTGTTTGCTAACTGTGAAATAACCATTAACTTCTATTTAATTAACTATAATAATGGATTAAAAAGGATTTCTTGCGGTGTCTTATACAGACTAAATTGTATCCTGTGCATCAGTATGAGATGCCGAGGGGAATGACAAATTCCTGGAAGGTTGCCTGGAAAGAAGGGAAATTAATTCAAAAAAATCAAAAACACAACATAAAACAGTCGGCAATAAAAATGATATCATTTAAAATGCCAAAACACTGCTGTGGTCCTTATAACACCCATATTTTTTATGTTTCTGCTCATGTTCAGTAAAACTGTCTGACTGCATCCATAATGTACATTCATGTGTTTCTTCCCATCTGAATGAATTATTCAAGTGTGCAGGTTTTTATGTGTATATGTGCACGTTTATGTTCAGTTTGACGGGGGAGGATAATGGCATGGACTCCCTTTGTTGTCTTCACTGATAAATGGCAGTTTAAAGGTTAAATCCCAGGACGAGTTAATTGTCGGTTTTGGTGACAGTAATTTATCTCCTACAAAGTCTCATAACACCTTTAAAATGTATATTTTTTAAGTAAAAGTACATTTTGAGCCCTGGTTGGTTCTTTGTCAGATACAGAGACATACCAGTATAACCTCAATACATTTGTACCAGATGAAGAGCCAGTTTGGGCTTGAAACATTATTTTTCTTCATGTAATAAAATAGGGAGTATTCAGCAGCGCTGTGGGTCTTTTTAGGACATAATTCAACATGTTTTGGACTCTGCGCTCAGACAAGAAAGATGTGTGAGTGTTCAGCACTGATTTGTTGACATTAAGAAAAAGAACCCAGTCTGATGATCCAAATCAGACCAGGGTCCTGGTTCCCAGGAATTCCTTAAAGGGATAGTTTGGATGTTTTGATGAGGGGTTGTACGAGGTTCTTATCCATAGATCGCAGTCACACATATGACATATGACATCACACACCTCCAGTTTGGAGAAGCAGCAGGAGTAGCGATGTAGGAAGCTGAGCACTGTACTGCTGTGGACAAGGTAAAACGTGGTTTGGCCTCCTAAAAAAAGAATCAATATCAGTTTAAGTGTATTTATATTTAGAGTATTTTCACTGTTTTCTAACGGAAATTGCTGTTATATAAGCCAAATATCACTCTGCAAAGCCACCAGACACCTTTGGCAAAAAGTGTCATTTTACCTGTCAGAACACAGGTGTTTTTGGTCGACTGCTGCCTCCATTCGGTTAGTGTGTTTACATCATTGTGTGACTTCAGTGTTTTGAAAAGTTACTCAGGATTTTTTATAAAAAACGAAACATGGGCAATACTTTCTCAGTTATCATGGTGTCCAGATATGAAGTGCTGTGTATATATGAATATACTTTTTTTATTTCTTTTTCCTGTCTTTTTTTTAAATCACATATGGTTGTTTATGTATTTCTTTGTTTTTGTTGGATTTTTTGTTGTGTTTTCCTGAAATTATTTTAGCTTATTATTTTTTCTATGTGTTGTTTCTTTCTTAAAGAAGGGGAGGTCCATTGTATAAGCCTGTAGCTTCCTGACCTCTCCTGACACATTTCATATTTTCATTATCTGGATTTTATGTAGTTTTATATGTATGTGAAAAAGATCACACAATAACAGACAAACTAACCAATCAAGACAGTGGTAGACCATCAAACTCCTTTCTTCTGTGAGGTAAAATTACTGTTTTTGCCAAAGGAGTTTGGTTGCTTTGTAGAGAGCGATATTTGGCCAATATAACAGTGGTTTCCCATCAGATGAGGCTGTCTGGTGGCAAGTTAAGGCAGTGAAAATATTCCAAATATAGCATACACTTGAACTGATATTGATTTTCTTAAGTGGCTTTTGTTGCAGACCCTGTCCACAGCAGTACATTGCTCAGCCTCCCTCTCTAGACCTCCATCTACTGTTGGGAATACACACTGACTATGGATAAGTACCTCATACAACCCCACTTCAAAAAATCCAAACTATCCCTTTAAGGTGAAAAAAATAAAACCTGACTTTTTTTTCTGGCATGCTTGAGCGAGTCTGCAACACTGGATGACGACACTGTCAGGACATCTTCCAGCTTCCTCCTCCTTTGTATACAACCCAACAGGTGCGAAACAAGCCAGAGAAAAGCTTTCTTCTCTGTTATCAGATAAGAGGCCGCTGCCCCCACTCATTTCTCATTTCCGACAGGCAGGACCCAAATGTCTTCAGCATACTTTGCCTTCATTAAGCTCTCTGCTTTTTGTTTTTTTAATCACTCAAAGCAAACAACAGCACGGTCTTGTTTGAGTTTGCCTTTGTTCTCCTCAAAGGAGGGTCAGCCAGACTAAAAACTATCTCATTTGCTGCTGCAGCCTTTGAGCGTTAAGTTTATCTTCAATTCAAATTACAAACAACAAACCTCAGAGGGCGCGTTTTGCTAATAGAACAGCACACAGTGTTTCTCTTCTTTGCTCATATCTAAAATGTTAATCAATACCCCGAGAGCTTGTGGCTGGTCTTTAGAGGAATGTGCAACCGCGAGCTGATCGGGAGTCTTCACAGTTTCCCTCGATGCTACAGTAGTGTGTTTTTAATCTGTTGAATGGATGACTGGCTGGGTGTTCTTTGGGGGAACTACACAGCTGAAGGGTTTTGCTGTAAAAGCAGACACTTTCTCTCACAAGATGACTCATATCAAAAACAAAAACAAACACAGTAGGATGGATTATCAAGATAACGTTGGTTTCAGAAGGAAAAATCCCACCCAAATAAATGAAGATTACCGGTAAACAGACTAAAAGAAGCTCTATGCAAAGACTTCTGTCTTAAACCACAGAGCTGCACCAAGATTCAACGGTCAAAATGAAAGTTGTGACCCTTAACACACATTCTGGTACATTCCCTCCCACTGTGGGTGCACAAACTGGTCTTTGTCTTTGTCTCTTCTATAATGGATTTCTCTGTGTTTCTCTTGCTCTCGGTAAATTATCAGAGCCTTTCTATTCACCTGTAGGTAGAATATAACCTACAGATGAACGCAGAAACATCAGGTGCATTCTTTGACTGAAAGGCATTTTGCAAAAACCACCAACTGAAAATCTCTAACTGTAGCAGAAGTGGTAAAATGGTACACCCGAAAGTAAACTGAATATTTTAGAGATATTCAATAATAAACGATAAATGAGAAAAGTAGTGCTTTATTATTCTCAGAATGGAAATCCTCCTTCTCAGTGAATTATGTAATAATGCAGTTTGCATTTTTATGCACTTTCTACTAAATCGACCAGCAGCCAAGTTTGTATTGTTCTACATTGCATTACTGGGATTTGAATATAAAAATAGGTGCAATTAACAATTGTTTACATTCGTTGTAATGGTTTGGTTTATAAAATGTCAGAAAGTAGTGACAAATGCCCATCACAAGTTTGCTTTTTACACATTTAAATTGCTTGTTTTGTCCGACAAACAGTTTAAAATCCAAAGATATTTAGAAATAAAGTTATTCAGACTGAGATAAGCAATTATTCTCATTTGAGAAGGTGGAATTATGTCGGATACATCAGAGAGTGAGGAAGAAACTTGGCAAACATGACTAAAGAATAAGAATAAAACTTCCTCATCCGTGAATATGATTTCTGCCTGAGTCGTGTCAGATAGAATTTAATCAGCTGTGGTGGTTGTTTAAAAGTGAAAATAACAACTCCCATGATCCCACGCTGCTTCAGATGTCATCAAACTACATCTTTTGTTATTGCTTTAATGTTAGAGAGACTCCTGGCAGCAGAACTTACATATGGTACATTTGAACAGTTCATCAGATATCACAGTTTTTGCTGATTTGCCAGTTAGGTAAAGGAGTGATATATTTATTCTTTATCAGAGTGTCTGTTTGCACCTGGGTGAAAATAGACATGCAGTAGCTATTTGGCTAACCAGCCCCGTAGTTTAGCCATAAACAGACAAAAACAGAACAAAGTCCATATGTAGGAAGTTGTGGTTGATGAAGAGGTCAAACACAGGACTGTAGCTCTGTCTCAATTGGGATACTTCTGTCAGTGCACTGTCATGTAGCACACTTGGCACACTATGTACTCACTTGCGTAGTGCACGAATTACGACAGGATAGTGCAGTCTTGAATCAAGAACGGCCGTTGTACCTTTACAGGAAATGCTGATGGCAGCTTCTTCTTCTTCTTCTTCTTTTTCTTTTTCTTTTTCTTTTTCTTCTTCGGTGAACTGAAACCGGACAGAGCTTTGCTGTCACTCGCCAAAACATCTGCCAGCTTCTTTATTCATTTGTGCTTAATATCACGTCACTCAGCATCAGCATCCTTTTAATTTTACTTGCTTTTGTTTGCCCTCTGTTTCTTGGGATGTTAAAAATACACCATGATCTCCATCAGCCAGCCCTCCCTCCTCCAACTGTCTGAAAGTTCACCAGTGTGTCGATTTGTGGTACAAAATCTTTACAAACGTAACCAAACAGAAGTACTGGTTGATTCAGTCCGACACTAGTATAGTGGTGCTTATTGATAAAAATACATACATGACTTAAATCATGTTATATCACTGCGGCTGCTTCCTCGGCCACCTGGGCCACCATGTTCACAACTTTGGTAGCCCCGGCTCTTCTGCTGTAGGCAAGATGGTGACCATTGAGGGCGAAAAGTGTCCAGCGTTCCACACTCAACTTTTTGGCTGTCTTGAGTACATCATCAGGTACTCACAGTGCACTTCGTTTTGCCATGTGAACGATCTTATGCACTCAAAACAGGAAGTGTAAGTACGTAAGAACGCGAAATGAGACACAGCATTTCACCCAGGAGACCGTGATTTGAGTCCTGCGTAAAACGTTTGAAAAAGAAATGACTGATTATTATTTTCAGTCGCATTTTGGTTATGTTTAGGAGAAGATCGTAGTTATCATGGTTTGTCTCTGCCATGCAGGTCTAAATACCCACATAAGCTACTCCTGGGTGCTAATAACATCTGCCTATGTTTATTGAATCTCGCTCTAAATGTAAACATTTCAGCGATCATAGCTCTCCATGTATTTTCTCAGTGACAGTAGGAAGCCCTGGGTGATGAAGTTATCCATCTCCGTGTGTCCCTCTGCCGCAGGAACATACAGATGGTCTCTTTCTGCTTGTTGCTCCTGAAAATCATCCGTCCTGTAATCTGTCCATTAATCACAATCATAAACGGCAGGTGAACAGTAGGCTCCAGTAACTGTGCACCATTGACAGCTGGATAGTGTAAATGTTTAGAGGGGGCCCGGGAGGCGGAGCTGGGATGTTTACTTGTTTGTGCAAGGAAGGCTGCTGCACAACTGCAGCCAAACCTTACTGGACACAATTACCAAAACTCTTGTGGTTCAGTTACCAGCACAAAAAAAGAAAAATAAAGAAATAAGGCTTCTTTATGGTGCAACTGGGACGCAGAGTTACAGTTTGAGGGGGGTAAACAACTGTGTAAGGGGGTAGATTTGCCCCTGCATGGAAACCACTGAGGAGCCCGCAGTCCATGTGCACGTCTGAATGATGATTAACTGTAATTACCAAAGCAGTACCTGGCCTGCATGCCAGGAGGCAGCCCAAGATTAATGGGGCTCTGCTGAAAACGGAACAAAAGCTCACATTTCCGAGGTAATGAATCGCTCTGGTACTAAGGCGTCTTCACATGGTGCGCCCGGGCCCCCAGGGAGGTTCATTACAACGGGAGGAATAGATGGATCCTCTGCCGCATTTTCAAACAGGGAAAGCAGGCAGGCGAGCAGGAGGAAGTCTTAAATCGTCCCAGACATCCTGGTTGCTACACAGCCTCTATAACCAGAAGAGAGATAAACAGCCTCCACAGTGCTTCTTAAATAGCTGGTAAACATTACACAGCAAACCAGCTTGTTTGCCTTGTCTCGCTTGTACACAAGGTGTTTAAACAATAAAGCTCAGCGTGGTGCAAACTGGTTAAGTAATGACAATAAATTTTGATAGATTAATGGTTTTAAAGGGACAGTTAACCTGAAAATCAAAAATACATACCTTTCCTCTTAACTGTAGCCCTATTTATCAATATAGATTGTCTTGGCATAAGTTGCAGAGTTTTGGAGAAATAAGCTGTACTGTTGAGATGTCTGCCTTCTCTCAAATATAAGGGAACTAGATGGCACTTGACTTCGATGCTCAAAACACCAAAAATACATCTGAAAAACTAAACAGCAGTGTCTCTTTCCAGAAATCCTGAACTGGTTATTCAAGATAATCCACCTCTTCATTGTCCCCAGAGTCAAAGTTCTGGTTGGAGCCTCCATAAATCACCTTGATACTGTATTCCCAGTTGTCAAACTGGCCTCTATCTGATGCAGAGGCTTTGTCCCAGTCTAATAGGACTGCTAACTGAGCTTATTAGCTAATGTTAGCTGCAGTACAGAAAGGGTCTGTGTTGCAACAATCAGAGGCCTAACAGCAAGACGCAAGTATTTGTTTCTGAGAAGCTGAACTTGTTTATTCCCATTTTTTGAACATTGAGGTTATACTGTGTTGAAATAAATTAACTAAATGTTCAGTCTCCTCGCTGGTTGTTCAGACACATTCAGAGTCATCACCACTTTTTCCATTAGCATCTCGCTTCATGCATCAAAAATGTATACATAAATAATTCTCAAAATTAATCCACTGGATTATTCTCAAAATCCAGAATTCAGTTTGATTTTAAGGTCCCAAAACGATTCGATTTTCCGATTTAACATTTGTTTGGTTTTCTTTTTAGCACTTATGGCTCTGCTATTGTTAGACTTTAAAGTCTTGTAAATATCAACAGATGATTTTATGTCCTGACAACTGTGTGATACAGTGGTCGTTTTTTGTTTTTTCTCTGGGCACATGGAGGTCGGGGAAGCGGTGATTCTGCATTTGACTTTGATTACTGAAACTGAAAGATCATTTTGATTGATTTTTGATTGATGTTGAAATGGTGATACCCCTATTAACAACTATTAGTCCACTAGGAAAATCTTTAGCCGGGGGCAGTGCTAATGTTTTTGGTGCTTTGAGCACCACAACCCGAGTGTCGTTTAATTCTATTATATTGGAGAGAAGGCAGACATCTCCAAAACTCTGCAGCTCACACCAAAACAATCTAGATGGATAAATAGCACTACAGATTGAGGAGATCATTTTGGATTTTGGGGGTGAACTGTCCCTTTAAGGAATGAATGACCTTCCTTACCCATTCATAAACACCAATCGTTTTTAATAGAAGCCTTTAACGGGGCTGACATGTCACTCAGCATTATCTGTATTAAAGGAAGCAGGTTTCATTTGTACAGGAAGCACACAGTTTTGTAAAAGCCTGGAGGGCAAAGTTTTATTACAAGTGTCTCCTGTTATAAATCACTGTCCAGAGAATAACCCGCAGATTAATGGTGACATTATTTTGTTCGGTGTTCTGGAGGTTAACCTATGGTTTCTGAAAAATTACACAAAACGGAAGACGGCCAGTGGACAATGTGTGAAAGAGGCCCACATGAGATTTAGCATTAAGAGCTGTGCAGGAGAGAAGACCGGTGATGTATGGAAACGGGCATCAATTATTGGAAGTCAAACTCCTTGAGGCAACAATGAGAGGATTTACAGGCCGCGACATTTTTCATGCCCTTGAACATGTTACCTCCAGATATGTAGGTCGATAGCAAGATGAAATACAACCTGACGGGAGGTTTTAATGATTCCAACGCACACAGGCCACATATTTCTTGCCCCATTAAGTCACGTAAATACTTGAAGGGAACACAAGTCGAGGCATGCCCAGCTTTACATCACGGTGTGTGCAGTGGGACCTTGAAAACCCAGAGGCCCTTTTTGTTTACAAGCTTCTAATCATGTTAATGACACTGTGCTCCCGTACAGGCCATTTCTCAATCGATCACAGAGACCAAAAATAAAGTGACAACGCTCAGAATTTGTGCCTGTGCACGTCTGACGGAGATGAAAGAGATGTGAGATTCAACCTTTAAACTGCCATTTATCAGGAGAGACAACAAAGGGAGTCAATGCCATTATCCTCCCCGTCAGCCTACAGTCAGGCTCTGTGTGTGTGTGTGAACATAAAGATCCACATACACACATAAAACTGCACCATTGAATAATGTATTTAAATGTAAGGAAACAGTAGTGAACATTATGGATGCAGTCAGATGGTTTACTGAACATACCTCATGTGCAGAATCATAAAAAACACGAGCTGTTATAAGGACCATACCAGTGTTTTTATGTGTTAGCCTAACTCATTAACTACAACTGTTAGAATCATTATAATACTGCTGATCGTTTTTTAAAGCAGTGGTCTTCAACAGGGGGTCCGCTACCCTCAGGAAGTCCTCAGAGTTACTGCACATGGGCCTCAAAATTATTGTTTAAGATTGTTTTTGTTTGTTGTTTGTTTTTTGTTTTATCAAAAATCAAATTTCATCTGAAATCGTCTGAAAATACACATCAATATGAATACAACAAATTATTAGCAAAGAAACAAACAAACATTTATTTTATACACTGAAAAAAGGCTACTCGTGAATCCTTGTACAATCATGTGAGCTAGTTAAACTACTGATGCCGCTGTGTGGCACCTATTCATGATGGCAAACAAGTTAGCCACATATATATTGAAACATATCAGCTAATTAGCTCTATTATTATCAGAAAGTGTACAAACACTCTGGTTAGCCACAATGGATCATTTTGTAGTTTCATGTGCAAGAGACTCTGACACACCCTCCACCTCAGAAGTTTGTTAAGATAAGTGATAGGCTGTGCCAGTTCGTGCTCAGAAAACCATTAAAGCATTCATTGCATTGTCATCGCCAGTATTTATAGCAGCAGGACGGCCCACTTAAAAATAAATCAATATGATTTAAAGTGTATGCCATTTGTAGAATATTTTCACCACTTTATCTTGCCGTCAGACAGCCTTTTTCTGTAGGAAAATACTGTTATAGGAGCCAGATATCGCCCTCCAAACCAGTCAGACTTACCACTGGTAAATGGCCTCAATAGGTTAGTTATTTACATTTTTTGACTTTGAAGAATCTGAACTGACCTTTTAAAACACCAAATTCCCACAATAACACAAACAAACTAATCGATCAAAGCAGTGGTAGACTGGTGATTTTGCTTATGAAGTCTGGCTGGTTTGGAGAGAGCGATATTTGGCTTATATAACTACAATTTCCTGTCCAAAAAAAGGCGAGGTAAAGTGGTAAAATATTCTAAATATAGTGCACACTTCGATTAATCCACAGCTGAAAATCGTCCCTAACATATGAACTATTTACTTCTATTTGATAAGCGTTTGCTGAAAACTACAGTGCCCAGCTGTTTTGGAAAAATGCTGCGCCGTTTCTAAATTAAAGTATAATATAAAGATTTAGATATTTTGTAGAAATCAGCTGGGTTGGTGCTCAGTGCTGCAGACAGGGTAGAAGAGAAGTAGAGAGTGCTGAGAGAAAGACTCCTGTGATGTCACTTTTGGCCTTTTCATGAGAAAAATATATCCTTTAAGTCTCTACAAGTGGAGTTTTTATCATAGTGAAATGAATGTTAGCCAATAAACATGATAATCAGATTTAAAACCTGTAATAAACCTTTGAAGGATGCCTATGCTGACCTATGAATAACACTGATTTTTCCCTTTGAATGACACCTGAAATGATCTCATTAACATAAAAACTTTTGTATTTGTTCAGCGGTATGAAAGCGGACGTTTTTAATCTTCTGTAGGTCTTTTCTTTCTGTAGGTGTTTAACAGCAGATTATCAGAGATGAGTTCGTCAAGGGTAGACAAAAGACTTTTCTCCCGCTCATTTCTTAGCGATAGATACTCCATAACCAGAAATGACAGTGTGGACAAAAGACTAGACATTAATTTATCTTCCCTATATGACCCTGATGCAAATGAGGAAAATGAAAGCAAGCAATCAATTCCCTAATTGGGTTTGCGCTATTTTAACTTGTTAAGGGGGCCTCTGTCTAGATTAAAGAGAAGGTCAATTTCTCATTGTGACAATTACTGTATTCATTTCACAGTGCAACAAAGGAATCCGGCAACGGTCGGGAAGAGGCTATGGTGAACCAGATGCCTCCCCATTGTGTGAGTCCACCATCCTAACATCTTGTTGAGTTCGGTCATCACGCTTATTACAATCTGCAGACACAATAGTTTGATCCAAAATTATATATCTGCATTTCCACATAAAGAATAATAAGGGTCACTGTTTTAATTATTGTACATCTTGGCATTTTTATAAGAGATAAAAGGAATTTCCATCAGAAACAAACTAAAATCTGGATATTTTGAAATAAAATCCTTTCGAATGTTTTATTATATCAACAAAGAAAACATCTTAAAAACCTGTTAAAAGGTTAGTTTGATGTGAACTCCAAGTGAACTCTTGATCATATCAACAAGACTTTAAGCCCTTTCATCTTGAGTATTTCTCCATAACTATAAATATTCTTTAATAAATTAATAAACATAAGTTTTGAAGAAGAAGGAAAACATCCTCAGGGATAGTTCAGATTATTTGAAGTTCAGTTGTATGAGGTTCTCATTCGTAGTCAGTCTGTTACCTACGGTATGTGGCGTTGGGCTCACCACCAGTTTGGAGTTCCAGTATGGGAAGCTAGGAGCTGCTCATGAACTGCCGTGGACAGTTACAAACTCAACATCAGTTTCAGTGTGTGCTAAAGCTGTTTCAGATGGGAAATCACAGTTATATAAGCCAAATATTGCACTTTCAACCAACCAGAGTCTTTGTGCAAAAACAGTAGATCTACCTTGCAGAAAATATTGGGAGATGCCATACCTCATAAAACCCCCCTTCAAATAATCCCAACTGTCCCTTTAAGTATTATTTTTGTAAGGTTATAACACTCAAAAACCCAACCAACTGGGGCGTTCCTATAGCTCAGTTTGTAGAGCGTGCGCCCCATGTCCTGAGGATATCAGTCCTCTGCAGCGGCCACTGGTTTGATTCCTGCCCGCAGCCCAAAAAACAAAACAAAAAAACAGCTTATCTTCTCCCTCATGGGTGTCATTTATAAAACAGATCAATTTAAGTATGACAGAAAACTGATCGTATCTGTAAGCAAAGCCTTGACTTGACTTAAGTGATTTTCCTGCTGGTTATGTTGGGGTATTATGTTTGGGATGGGTATGTGCTGAAGCCAGTTATGAACTTTGCATTAGTTTTATGAATAATATAACAGGAATTATCAATTAAAGAAGAGAGAAATTCAAGCTACGTGTCACCCCACTAAAGTCCACTAAATAAAATCGCTGTGATCTCGTCTTCCAGAAAGTTTGTCTTCCTCTTGTGGTCCATGGCTTTTCCTGACAAACCCTTAGTTTGTGTTGCATTATATAAAAGTAAATCAGTGATTATAAGTTAATTTGAAATGTATAGATCACAGGTGCTTAAGTTACAAATTTTCTTCTCAGAACCTGTAGAACCGAGGTTTTCTTTGCGCTCAGAATCATTTATGAATCAAATTTAGGCACATCGTCAGTTGTTCAAGTACAAATCTAAGAACATTTCAATAAATTAAGCCCAAGGTGTTTATGCTTCATGGAATATAAATCATTTTAATAGTTAGGTGTACAAATTAGAAAAATGTTTACACACTGTGCACTTTGAAATATGCATGTGTATGTAAATCTCCATCACCGTTTACCGTTATTAGAAACAGGTTTGTATTTGCACTGCAGTTTGCAGTGATGCATCTATTGATCAAACAGTTAAATAAAGAAGCAGTAACTCAACCAAAGATTAACGGAATAATGAAAACTGACTGAATTGAATTGATTGAATTTCCCCAAGAGGGATTAATAAAGTATACCTTCTTCTTCTTCTTCTTCTTCTTCTTGTTCTTCTTCTTCTAATTGTTGCTTAATGCCCAGGGAAATTTCATTTTTTATTCAGGGAACAACTACCATGGCAGACCAGAGTGAGTCAATAAAGTGAAGAGAGTTACTGAAACAAAGTTATTAAACTGTATTTATTATATAGAATGAAAAAACTTTAATTTGGGACAATGGTGAAGTCTGGGACAGTTCAAAGTCAAATTCAGGACAGTTGTGGGACACTGAGGAAAAAACTTAGTTTTAAGCCCTGAAAGTGGCAACAAGAAACTTTGATATTGTGTTGAGGCCCCGGTGGACAAAAGCTGTAATGTTTCCACCGTAATAACCACAAAATATAATGTCTTAAATAAAATTATATTAAGAAAAATTCCTTGCTGCTTCTTTTTAACTAGCTCTCTTCTGGTTTGCATGGCCTAAATCGTTTCATCTAATTTCAAAGAAAGTCCGACTCAGTGGCAGGGTTTAAGAATAAGAATAAGAAATAATCAATCTTCTCGCTGATGGTCTCGTTTGCTCATGTGGGTCATATAGAGGCATCAGTATTAAATAGAGACAGTTTCATAACAAGTTAAAACTCCTTGTAGTACATTTAAGTAACATTTAAATTTTTTTTTTTAAGATTTGAACCCTCAAAAACAAAGCCAGTCTTCATCCTCAGGACTGTACATTTTTTCATCACATTTGATTAACAGCATTAGCTAACAATCTGTTAACAGATTTTGTTTGAAATAGATCTGCAACAATTAATCGATTTTTAATCAATTATTCATTGCCAACTACTTTGATAATCTATTAATCGTTTTGAGTCTTTTTTAAAAAGAATAAATGTCCAAATTCTCTCATTTCAGTTTCTCAAGTGAATATTTTCTGGCTTCTTTACTCCTCTCTGACAGTAAACTTCATATCTTTGGGTTGTGGACAAAACAAGACATTTGAGGATGTCATCTTGGGCTTTGGAAAACACGGATCAACTTTTTTCTCTATTCTATGACATTTTATGGACCAAACAACTAATTGATTCATCCAGACAATGATCATCAGATTAATTTATAATGAAAATAATCATCAGTTGCAGGCCTAATGCTAAAGCTTGACTGCTGCACAGAAATACCATGCCCACAGTGAGAAGAGCACAGACAAAATCAGTAAACGCCAAAACCAAACGACCAAAACTTTTCCAACTTTGTCAGAAAACCGTGTGTTCATGTGGGACCACATCGCTCATAGTGAGAAGCTGATTGAGGAAATAGGTTTTTCTGGGGCCTTTGAACTGCAAAGACAATGTTCCTGCAAGAATTTGTTGAAAATCAAGCAAAAAAAACAGGGAAGATAACTTGTGGTGTGTTGCTCCAAAATACACACACTGCTCTGTTTGAAGTGTCATTCTTTTAAAGAGGACAAGCAAACAGCAGCAGCCCTGCTGGGAAGGTTATGAAGTTTGAGTGGAGGCCTGTAAGCCGAGCGGCAGCAGAGCTGCAGTGGAGCATTTATTTTAGCTTCCTGAGAAACAAATCAGACTGTTGATATACAGCGTGAGTCAGCTACTCCCTCATGTCACATCAATAGTTTATTTACCAGCGCAGGGAAACCACAGAATTAGAATAAAAATTAGATTACGCACCCCGGCGCTAAAAGCAATGCATTCAATTACTCAGACTCAAAACTCCTCTTGAGGGGGAGTGAGGAGGATTTTTGCTGCATAGCCATATATCAAAAAGCAAAGAGTGGGAGAGCAGCATGTCATGTCTGCTGGTTAATTTTCTGTTGCTGTGTTTTTCTTGTTCCCTTTTCCTTTTTCCTTCTATTGGGATGAAGAGAAGTCTGTTAAAAGCTCTACAAACCAAGCTGCCTTTTAACAAGATGCACTTAATCTTCCTGGTGTTTGCTTTAGTTAAGTGAGGGATTGGCTTCGTCCGGGGGCCTGCAGCGGCAGCAGCGATGGCGGGATGTTAATTCCAGCCGGTTTGTGAACCCTAACCTCTTATCAGTCTTTATCAGGGCAGGTTTTCAGCAGGGCAAAGCCAAGTGGGCCAATAAGATCAAATATCAGTGGTGGCAACAGTACACGCATGCTATACTCTGGTAGAGTACAGATACTTGTGTAGAATAGAAGTACTGATTCAACTTTATTACTCTTTTTATACTCTGAAATGTACTCAGAGTATAAAAGTAAAAAGTTGCCCTTTGAAGGACATTTTTATGATCTTTTTAGTAGTTTTTAGTGTTGTTAAGTGTTTTTCATCTTGTCTTTATATGTTGTTTTCCTCTTGTTATGTCTTTTCAGTTGTTTTTCGTCTTGTTGTCTTCTGTTGGTTTTCATCCTTTTATAGTTTTCTTACGATTTTTTTTGGCTGCTACATCTTGTTCGCTGTTTTTTTGTCACTAAGTTTTGTCTTGTTATGCCTTTTAAGTCGTTTTTCATCTTGTAATATCTTTGTTGTCATGTTTTTTATGTTGTTTGTTGTATTGTTTAATCTTTTTTGTCTTGTCTTTTAAGTCATTTTTCATCTTGGACATTTATTTTGTCTTGTTAAATCGTTTTTATTCTTTGTTTTTTGTCCCATTACGTCTTTTTAGTTGTTTTTTGTCTTGTTAACGCCTCTTTTTAGCATGTCTTATATGTTGGTTTTTGTCTTGTTACGTAATGTTCTTTTAAGGTTTCTGTCTTGTAACATCTTTTTTGTCCTGTTATATCTTTTACATTGGTTTTAATTTTATGTCCTTTACAGCTTTTTTTTTTAGTTTTATTACATATTTTTTGACTTGTTTTTAGTCTTGTTACATCTTTTTTGTTGGTTTTCATCTTGTTGCGTCTTTGAGACTTGTTATAGCTTTTCTTTGTTTGGTTACGTCTCTTTTGTCTTATGTCTTTTGAGTCATTTTGTTTTTTAACTTCTTTTTTGTCTTGTTACATCTTTTTTAGTCTTGTTACATATTTTACATTGATATTTATCTTATTACATCTTTATTAGTCAGGTTATGGCTTTTTCATCTTGTTGTGTGCGTCTGCTTGAACTGCACTGATGGATACACAAAGGAATCATCTTTTCAGTTTGTTATTGTTCCATCTATTTAGGTTGAAATCAGTCTTGATGTCGGGAAGGCAGCGCACAATGATCCAAAACAAAAATCATCAATAATTCCACTCATATGCATTAAAACTAAAGTATCAAGCCTGTTTTGAAGATATAAGAAGGAGAAAGTACAGATAATTGTGTTAAAATGTGGGGAGCAAAAGTAAGAGGTTATCTGAAAAATACTGAGGTGAAGTACAGACACCTGAAAATCTACTGAAGTACAAATACAAAGTATTTGTACCCAATTACTTCCCACCTCTGTTAAATATAGACCTATTTTGCAAATTAGTAATGCAACAACTGCATGTCCCAGTGCCGCCTATGAGTTCATCCAGAGTTCATGTTATTAGTATTACAGGCCTTTCATGCTCTCAAATCTCACACAGATCAAAAGGGCTTTGTGAGGTATGCCACCATCAGCCAATTAATGCCCACGAGTACAGCTGCTCTGTCTCTGAGGTCAAGACTAAGCACTTTTCACAGCTAAATGCCTCGACTTTTTTTTTTTTATTCCACTGCTCCAGCCTCATTTTTAGGTAATTATTCAGCTCTTTGGGAAGGTTTTGTAATTCACACCCCACACATTGCGTAACTGGAGTCACAAAAGTGACCTTGAACCGCTTGAGTCAAATAACAAACCTGCTGGGCTTTAGCGGAGAGGGATCTGCACAAATCCCACCCACATTAACGGCAAGGAGACACAGTCAGGAGGATTTGAAGGGAAGGTATTTTAGGCTTAGAAGAACCTCGCTTTAGATAAAATCTCAGGGACAATGGTTACTTTTCAGGTGTTTAACTGGCACTCTGCTCCAGCTCGGGCTCAGGCTAAAGACGACTGCAGAGGGCTTCCGACTCAAGGACATTGCAACAGGATACACAGCTGCTGCCGGGATTAATCTGGTGATGTTTTAGTGGTGGGACAGTGAAAAACCACCAGGCTTCTCCTCCTAAAGTCACAGCTTCCTCTGACCTCATAGTGATATCCCAAATTACACTCTGTTACATGCTGAGGCCTGAATAATCCTGCTCACAAATCAGGCTGTAGCATTGTGCAGTTATTCATAAGGCTGTTTTTTTTATTATTCTTTGTGTTCATATATATTGCTCCACCTACACCAAGTCTTTGGTCTTGTTCTATATATACACATACATGTGTATGGCACAACATAAAGGAATAGTTCTTTTGTTTGTTTTTTAAGTGGGCGTGTATGAGCTACTTATCCATAGTCAGTATATTTCCTAGAGTAGATGGCGGCCTGTTTGGACAAACGGCAGGAGTACCGCTGCAGGAAGATAAGCAATGCAAACATATTTTAACCACTTAAAACATAAGATGAATCGGTTCATATTTAGAACATTTTCACTGCTTCACCTTGTTGCCTTTTCTGATGGCAAACCACAGTCACATAAAATAAATATCCCTCTCTACAAAGCCACCAAACTCCTGTGGCAACAACAGGAGTTTTACACTGGAGTTGCTGGTCTGCCGCTGCCTCGATCGGTTAGTTTGTTTGTTACTGTGTGACCGGTGAGTCCGAACTAAACCTTTAAAACACAGAGATCACACGAGCGCAAACAAACTAACAGATCGAGGCAGCGGTAGAAAAGCAGCTCTTGTGGTAAAATTACTGTTTTTGCCAAAGGAGTTTGGTGGCTTTGGAGAGAGCGTCGTTTGCCTTAAATAACGGCAAAGTAAAGCAGAGAAAATAGTCTAAATATAGTGATATTTTAAAAAAAATATTTTTATGCCTGTAAGATAAGATGAACTTTATTGATTCCAAAATGGGGGAAATTCTACAGCAGCTCAAATAATACAGATAGAAAAGGGAGTGAGTGACAATAGAATAGTTATAGAATAAAGATCGGACAGCTGAAGGTATGACAGGAAAGGGACAGAGTGTGGAGGAACGACATGTAGTCGGTAACTCACTGACTAAGTAATAGTGGTGTCCCAATTTTAAAACTCAAAAAGCGATCAACATGACCTTTAAATGATCAGGTTCTCTCAGTACTTTTTTTTTTTCTTTCCAGCTCCGCCTACTTGTGGCATCGGGCATGTGTCGAGGACATATTCGAGGACGACACAACGCAGCTAACTGAGTATTATACAACACTGGAGACCAGATAGACTAAATCTAAGAAGTAATTTGAAAATTTTGTCAGTGCTTTAAAAATGTCTAAATTGAAAACTGAATCGTGACCTTAAAATCAAAAATCAAACTGAATTGTCGATTTGTAGAATTAAACATCCCTGATACAGTATGTACCTCACAAAACCTCCCTTCAGAAAAATATCTGAACTATCCCTTTAACACTCTCACACTGAGGCTTCCCTCTGAGGACTGACCCCTGATAAACTGCAGCCACAGTGCTACTAGAAGGCACTTATTTTATGACAGTTTGTGTCCAAACATCATTACACTTAAAACAGACATGCCTTTACAAAATGTGTATATAATGTACATAACTACATTAGATGTACAAACATTAGTTGACCAGCACCTAAAAAACAAAACAAAACCCAAAACAATGCCCCAGCAAACTGAATACAAAGCAGTTTGATCATTCAGCATGGCACAATAAATGTGCCGGTAGCACAACTAATCATCGATCACAGCCTTTAAAATGAAAGCAGAATAGTTTACAGCCCCAAAGTTAAGGGATAACGCTAACAGTGCCACCAAGTGGTGGCAGAAAATCAACAGCAGAATCTGTTAAAATAAACAAACAGCAAATTAAAAATCAAGTGTTTCAAACGCAATCTTTAAACAGATTAGATAATCACAAGTAATCCCTGACAAAAATCAGATTACAGAGGAATGGTCAAAGCTTGATGCGCATGAATTATTACCGTGATACAGCAGTATGACATAGGTTTGGTGTGTCCTTAGTATTCATACAACAATGGTGGGCCATCCTGGTGCAAACATTTCCAAACATGCAAAAAAAACAAAACAATTATTCTTTTTTTTGCAGCCAAAACTCTACAAGAACCAAAATCAAACCACAGAACCGAGGTGACGAAAAGCAGCTCATTCTGGCACCACCGCTGTGTCAAATGTCAAAGGACACGATGCATGCTTGTCTTTTTGGGACTTTACTACATGTTGAAATTTCCAAGTCTACTGGTGAACTTGTCCCTGTCGATGTTCTTGTTCTCTGGGACGTGTTTGTAGGTGCAGTCCGCCCTCGTGCAGCCTGTGGTCCTCCAGAAGAAACACTCCTTCTTGTGCGGGCTGCAACAACAGGAAAAACAATTTCTCAATTCAATGAGGAAGCATGTCAAAGTTTAGGGGGCAGTAAATGCGTTAAATCATGATTTTGACTTTGGTTTATGTTCATTGTTAAGATCAGGAGGCCTGGAGTGCTGCAGAGATGACACATGTTTGTAGGCTCACACAGAAGCTAGCATTGCTCTGGTTCCCTCAACAAAAAGCCAACAGGATTTTTCCTTTGGATTTGTTCAGATAATAAGCTCTGAAGCACACAAAAGTTGAATATACTGCTTAATATAATGTTAGGCTATAAACAAACTACACAGCAGTCACATAACTTCAGTGTCACCACCACTAACCCACTACTGTTCAGCGTGATAAAGTTTAATGTCCCCGACAGCCACTTTACTCTCATTTAGCCACTTGTTGGCAACCGCCTTTTTCAAGAGACATGAAAGCTTCAAAATTTACTGACAGATTTTATGTCTTAAAACAAAATCTGAAAATTCTCTTAACATTGTGTGAATCATAGACGTTATTTGAATCATCTAAACAAAAAGCCACTGACTCATTCCTGCAGCATTTTATAATGGTAATAAATCAACAAATTAACTCATATGAACAGAGAAAATGTTATACAAGTTATTTTATACTTTGTATTTATAGAAATTAGGATATTTTTGAAGTGCGACGTTAACCATTCATGAATTCTTCTGTTTTAAAGACATAAAACAATAAAATATGTCAGACAATAATCTAGATCAGGGGGTTTCAAAGTCTGAGATTGTGGGCGTTCCCTCAGACAAAGCTCAGAAAAAGGCTCCACTCCTTCATTTACTTGCTTAAATTTGCTCAATTCCTGGATTCTGTGGGATCATAAAGTTATTTGATCCCATAGACACTCAACAATTGAGGCAAGATAGCCTAATGCTGTTTTAAATAACTTAAGCTGACACAATATATATATAAAAAAGGTCTGTTCAAAGATATTTAGTTTCTAATATTGAAAAATAGTAAAAATTCCTCAAAACTGTCCCTGACTCTCTTTAACTAAGACCTTTTACAGACATTTAGGTTATTCTATGTGATCTCCTTTTGATAACTGATGTATTATTTTTTTCATTTCCATTCACTGAGCCTCCCCTGAAAAATATAATATAAATTAATAAATAAATATAAAGTCGTGACTAAAGTGAAACAGCGCTTTTATCAAAGGAAAGAAGAAGAGTAGCACGTTCTTACCCAAGTCCAGTGTGGGTTTTACTGGGATATCTCACTGACAGCGGAGCCCCCTCTACCACCATTCCCTGAAGAGGAAACAGACACTTAACATCAGGCAAACATGTTCACGTAAACAGCAGTTAAAATCAGTAATTCTGCTCAGACCCGGACGAAATCTTCAATATGCATTGTTCTTGTGTCCAAACAAAAGTTTAAATCAATTTATTATTAGCATTATCCTTATAATCAAACAAGAAATATTCACATTTGCAACTTGAATGTTGACGCTATAGCCAGTGCATTTTTGCTTAAAAATCACAAACATTTAATTGATTCTCATAATAGTGACATCTTAATTTGACTAAATTGATTATTCCAGCTTTAGTTTAATCTATTTATCATGGCACTAAATTTACACAACAGTGCACAAAAGCAGTCAGTCTCAGTTGAACAAGTGTAAAAATGTTAAATCAATGGCTAAAGTATAACAGAAGCTTTACCTCTGATAGCTTTCATTTATATCTTAAACATCATGCTGCATCATTGCATACTGTAAACCTCAATATGTTGAAAAAGAGAGGCTTTAAAAAGGTGTAAATCTAACAACTGCGTGTCCAAAAATGATTACTGTGGTCCAAATAGTGAGTTGTAGCCACAGACTGTATATTCAATAGATTAAAATCCTATTTAATATAAAATTTATCATTGAAGCGAGTTTTGAGAAAGCTCAGGCAGGTTGCAGGAACACTGCAGAAGTGCAAGACGAGCGCAAAAATGTAATATGACAACAAACAACAACACGTCCTATTCTGTAAGTTGCTCAGCTAACTGTCAACTGTCCACTGTCCTAAAGAAGAAAAAACAAACAAACACTGCTCTGAAAGACTCGCACTCTGGACTTTGAGTTCAGTGACTGGTTGTCTCACTGCCTGCAAGATTCTATTAACATATTGTTCAATTTAACCGTTCTAAACATCTACTCCTTCAACAAGATCATAAATGATTTCTTACCACTCATAAACAGACACTTACTCATTCAGCGAACATTCGGCTTTAATTTGAAGTAAAATTATCAAGAAACGGGCAAACAACACAAGTTATGGACCGGAAAAGAAATTTCAAAACGGATAACACAGCGGTTGTTGAGTTGTTGTCAGAGAGGCGAGTATTTCAGCTCGGCTTGAAAAGAAGCTTTACAGAGAAACAAGGGATAAGATGTATGTCAGAGTTGATTTGTATGATGGGAAAATAATGCCACGGTTTTAGAGAAGCAGACAGACTTTAAAGCATGAATAACTTTACAGAGCGAACGAGCTGCAGTTGTCAGTCACTGCTTCAATAACACACAATCAAAATAAGTTTTCCCTTAGTCTCCATCTTCCTGCTCTACTTAGAAAATATTTTGGGTTCTTCACAACTCAGCAGATTCTGATTTACCTCTTTAAAAAGGAATATTTTACACTTGCCTGCTGTGAATATAAATCCTTGTGGCTTTGTTGTCTTTAATATCAAGGGAAACTACACATTTATAAGTTCAGAATTTTCAAACTTGTTCAACACGTTTATTTTGTGGCTCCAATTGAAGATTTGGGTCAATGTTGAATGTTAAGCCCTTTTTACACTGGACAAAAATCCCCAGGAACACCCACCAAAATCTGGCTTTTGTCTTCAATGAGAAATGGTTGCAATCAGCATTCAGTCCCAGGTAAAATAACTCTGCATCATCGGGCATTTATCAGCTTGGCAAGGATGTAAACATGACCCCTGGGTGGACGTGCTAATTTTAACCCCTTTAGCT
Source organism: Lutjanus campechanus (assembly GCA_027495735.1). Classification (NCBI taxonomy): domain Eukaryota; kingdom Metazoa; phylum Chordata; class Actinopteri; order Lutjaniformes; family Lutjanidae; genus Lutjanus; species Lutjanus campechanus. The sequence goes on along the minus strand of JAJHUR010093434.1, from coordinate 373 downwards.
TGTTTTCATGAAGCATTGAGTTCAAACATTTTTTCCCTTTTATATCTGGTGGAATTTATTGCAGACAGTTAGAATTTGGATGTGAGCAGGACTATAACTAGTTGCATGATGGGTGTGTATTTTCGTTTCCATAGCAACATCTTAGTTTGAGGGTGAAAAAAGTTTAACAGTTGTGGCAGTGGTTCTCCTTTGAATCCACTGGTCCAGAGTGCTCCATAACAACTGTTTTATGAATGAAGTTTGAGCAGCTACATGTGTAGACTACCCCAGAGGATTACTGGCTGTTTTATCTGAACTTTAATACCATCTACTGGACTTAAAAATGTATGGCAGTTATTCCACCAAGGCCGAACGACCCATCACGCAATGTTAA
>JAJHUR010093433.1:41311-51418 GCA_027495735.1 Lutjanus campechanus | reverse complement strand
TGATTTGTGAGAGTGTGTGTGTGTGTGTGTGTGTGTGTGTGTGTGTGTGTGTGTGTGTGTGTGTACATCTTGGTATGCATGTGTGCTGCATGCGTGTCTGTGGATTGTAATGCATTAGCTCGCTCCTCCCAGCGGAGTGCCAGTCTAAACTAAGCAGCATGATGATGATGCTCTCTGTGAGCTGACACAACCCATTTGGCCAGGAGGAGCTGATCTACACCAGCGCTGCTCATTTACAGTATGGGAGGGGGGTGAGAGGAGGGAGGAGGGAGGAGGGAGGGGCGGTGGGAAGGGGGGTCTGTCTGTATCAGCCTCGCCCTCTTGTCCTTGTCTGGGTGTGAGCAACACCAGTGGGGAGAGAAAGAGGACACTGCTTGAGCATCATCTGTTGAACATTAAACACACTGTCCCTGCACATGATGTTTCTACAGAATATTTAATGCTCCTGTATGAAGACTGCAGATATTTATCCTCCTCTTCTTCTTTCGGCGGCTCCCGTCAGGGCTCGCCGCAGCAGGTCATCTGTCTCCAACTCTTCCTGTCCTCTGAATCTCCCTCTGTCACGCCAACTACCTGTGTGTCCTGCACATCTATAAACATCCTTTTTGGCTTTCCTCTTGACTTTAACCTCAAATAAGATTATTTTACTGTTATTTGATCTGAGTGTTTTAATAGTGATGTATAAAGGTGGATAATGACCTGAAGCACTAAAGGTGCACAGAGACGTCATTATTTGTATCTGTATCTGTTCACTCAACACAATTATCTGTCTCTGTGTTTGGATAGAAGACCAGAAGTGGAAATGACATTAAATCAGGCAAATGTTTTATTTTCTAACCTAATATTAATTGTCAGTGCAATTGTAGTACCTACAAAGCACCAGAATGATTTAATCTAGGCATATAATTAAATATTTCAGTGTCCTCATATCGTACTTCATTTATCTCTCTCTCTTTCTATTTTTAACTAAACTAAGTTTTATGAACTGTCTGAATCCCACCACCACCTGCGCTTTAACTGGGGGATATTGAAATATCAGATAAGTATAAAGACACATCCTTCAGTTGAAGGGAATAATCTTCGGGCATTAAATCAGTGATTGATTAAGGTAGGTGCAACCTTTTCTTATGTCTGCTGAGGTAATCATGGAGCGGACTTTATCAGAATAATAATGAGCAACTTTGAATAGAAGAAATATCCATTTCCATCTCATTATTTACTCTGCTGAATAACGTTTTCGGATTTGGGTGTATCCCTACTACAGATTTAAGTCTGTTCTTTTCATGCCTCATTCTTCTAAACTGAACTTATTATTTCACTACATTTATTTGACGGCATCAGTATCAACTTCATTTTTGTTTACAAAACATACACAAAGCTTATATAAGTACATACAAATACAGCTGAGATGATTATTACTTACTGAATGATTATTACAAAATGTTTTGATGATCTATAAGTCATTTTTCATGCAAAAACATTTCAGGTTCCGGCTTCTCAAATGTAATGTTTTGTTACTTTTTCTTCAGTTGACCAGTGTGCAGGATTTAGTGCCTTCTAGTGGTGACCTGCCAGATTGCAAACACCTTGTCTCACTCTCCCCTCTCAAGCATGTAGTGATCCTACAGTGGTTTGCGGAATTCATGCAAAATGCAAAAGGATATATTCAGTTTTGGCTCTGTTCTGCCAATAGATCCCCTTAAATCTTACACACTGGATCTATTAGAAACCGTCTTAGTGCAGGACTTTCACTTGCAACAGAGTATTTTTATAATGTAGTACTAATACTAAAGTAAACAATCTGAATACTTCCTCCACCACTGTGAGCAAAATTATAGTCAACTCTTCACACCCTTGTAACATTCTGGATTTTCTTATTTTATTTCCTGTTTTATTTTGAAATGCTAGCCTCTTGTGTCGTTGCAGTTTCCTGTGTTTTCCCACATTTCATCAACCACACCTGCTGCCACTTACTCACCTGCCCCTGATTGTCATCTTAGCCACCCCTGTGTATTTATACCCACCAGCTCCTCATGTCTCTGCCAGATTGTCTTTGTTCCTCTGCGTCATAGCTTTCTAGCATTCTCTCCCTGTTTGTTTCCCTGGATTTTTAAAATTTTGCCTCTTTTGGATTGAGGGATTTTTGCGTATTCCCTCTCTGTTTCGTTAGCTTTTACTAACTCCTTGTTTGTGTTTTTACCTTTCAGTCTGGTAAAGACAGTGCTTTCTTTTGAACCCTGCTCTGCCTCCTGTGTGTTTCTGCATCTGAGTCTGAGTTGTTGTTTTTTTTTTTATTACAACCCTGCACATAAACTGTTACAACTTCTCCCCTCTGGTCGGTGCTGCAGAGGAAAATATGGCATAATCATAAAGAGTTAAATCAGTCATTCGCTGTCTGAACACAATCCTTTTGTTATACCAAATCCTCATCTCACTTTAAACATGTTTACATATCAAACCAAAATGCCCTGATGTGAAATGACAGATATTCTGTATTTATTGGCTTTATAGAGACTCTGTGGCCACTTTATTAGGTACATCTATAGAATCTAGTGCAATCCAGCTCTGCTGTAACCTCTATCTTTATGTTCAGTTTTTGATGATGGAAATGTTTCAGTTAAATTATATGTTTATTATTGAGCTCATAGTTAAAGGTGGTGTTGTATTGGACGACAGTATGCACAGAGGTTTTTACATACCTACTCTGAAAATAATGCAGTCCAACACAATACTGGCATTAACTATGACCTTAGTGCTAAAACATATCAAAAGCTGAACATCACAGGCATCGTAAATGGAGACTTCATAGCAGCACTGTTGTGGGTTACATTAGACTCTACAGGTGCTCATAATTAAGTGGACGCTGAGTGTAAATCTATCCATCAATCGACACAAATAAACCACCTCTGTGCCTCATTAAATATAGCCCTGCAATAAATATGATGTCTGGTGTTTAATGCTTCATTTATTGTCACTCTGTGTTTCCATGAATACATATCAGTTTTGTTTTCCTTTCTAATCCCCCACATCCTTGCTCACCTAATAAACCCCCTCAAGAAAGATAATGAGAACTTCAGAAGAAAAATGGAATAAGTAGAGGAAATTCAGTTGAGAGCGTTGGTTTGTCTGCTTGACCGTACCATTTTGCTGCAATAAGATGAACAGACTGATAACTTTTTCTCATTAGATAAAACATAAAAAACATAAAACAGGTGTTGACAAAGTTTTTCATTTGGGACATAATTTGCCTAATAAATCACAGTATATCGCAATATGTGTTGCTCTTTTGTAAAAATATCGTATCCTGGGGCTTCTGGTGATTCCCATCCCTAACATTAATCCTGACTTTGTAGGCTGAACTGTTAATTAAAATATTATAAAAACTGCAAATTATATTCTTGTTGGTACAAACACCAGCAAAAATCACATCATCATCATTTTTATTTTTATTTTCAGTGTAGAAATTAAATGTAAAAATTTACTACTCCCACTAATATTGTGACTCATATTATTACCTCTTTTATGCCAATCTTTCAGCCCTACTTTGTAGTTTGGAAAAGAAATTTGTTAAGAAGACATATCTGGTAAGTGTATTAAGAAAAACCTCCCAAGACATTATTATAAAGAGGCAGAAGCAAAAAAACACATATATAACGTATGAAACAAGGGTTAACCACACCGTGTTTGTGTGAAAAAAGGTACGTGAAATGGTTAAATTAAGTTAAATCAAAGCATGCAAGGTGTCAGCTCAACCACCTCATTGTATTTTATGAAGCTATAATTTGTAATGTTGTATTACTGTACAGCATTATAATGTGAGGTGTTTCCAATAACGTATTTACATTTGTTTGAATATTGCATACTTGTTTGTCTGTGTTTTTTTAACTTTTATTTGTGTTTTGGCATAGACAAGTATTACGTATGGAAACTGCTTGGATCTCATGTAAATGTGGTCCATGTAAACTGACTTAGATATCACAGCATAAATATACAGTATACAATATATTTGTTGTGATTATCAAAGCCATCTAACTAACTAACCTCCCATAGATGTAATCATCCTATGTATCACTGAAGCTGTTGTTCATCTGATAAGTTGCAATGATTGTTATCAGTGGCACTATAAACTGACTCTGTTTATTTGTGTAATGAGTCATATTAAACATCCAACCGAGCAAACTACAGTCTTAATGAGGCAATATCATTTAGGAATCAAGATCAGTGGCCCTGGAACAAAGTTACACCACCATCTCTGTTTCTACACCTCCTCCCTTGTGTCTGTTGTTACAGAAACAAGATAAAGACAGAGATGCAGAAAAAACAAAGAGTGTTTGTCTGGCTGCAGCTCAGACAGGAAGAAAGCTTCCCATTAACACCGGAGAGATAAAAATCCAGGTGGTGAAATCACATCACTAAAGGAGCGTGTTTCATCTGCACTGGGCAGACGCCAGCCAACACAGCTCAGGACACAGAGGCGTTACGATGGTGCACAAGACACAAGAAGGGGTGATATGTTATGTTATGTTATGTAATTTCTTCTGAAGTTTCCGGGAAAGTAAAGGGCACTAATTACAGATACAGAATTATATGTAAAACAGAGACCATTACTCAATTCTGATAAATTGCAAAGCCAGTGTAATTTTGTCTTTCAATCAGTACACAGCAGGTCAGCTGAATGTGCAAAACTGTGAAATCTTCCTACAGGCAAGCATACAATTAAGTTTCCAATTATAAATGAATGATGACTAAATATTTACTTAAGTTCAAATGGAGCAGTTATCTCAAACAGATCTTCTCAAAATAAAAATAAAAATTAAAAAACTAACTAAAATAGCAGTGTCTGAAGTGTTTTGCTCCTCAATTTGGTACAAAATAGTTCTTCCTAAAGAAATCATTAGGAAGTAATTAACCTGTGAGATAAAGTGTTAAAATCAGTCTAAAGGTGCTCTGTGGGGTTTTCTAATTTCTGTTTTACTTTCAGTGTCACTCACCAACAGTGGCGTAGATGACGTAGGGTTGGTGGGTTTTGTAAACCCATGGGCCCTCTTGTGGTCAAACTTTTTTTTATTTTATTTTTTTTAAATGTAATGTTGCCGCGGTTGACCCTCGCAGCGTTACACAGAGTGTAACGTCAGACTGGGTCACTGCATTTTGTTGCATATAAGGGGGGATACGAGCGGCCCCTCCAAATTTGAACTGAGCCATGCGTCTATTGAATGTGATTGGCTCAGTCGCTCAGCCGCTCAGACGGTGATTTTTCTGGAAAAAAAGAAAGAAAAAACCAAGCAAGGTAGAGGAGATTTGCAAAGATGCTGAAAAGAAAGAAGCCACCAGAAAAACAGATGTGTGGTGCAGATAAGCGTAGGGCAAAAAAGAAAAAAAAGTTAATTGAGGATGCGGCCAAATGCACGAAACTGACAGATCTCTTCTGTCGTGGTGGGAGCAGCCAGGCCAGTGACGACACGGGTCCGAGCAGCAGCACGGCCACAGCAGGTAAACAAGCACTGTCTGCTGTAACACGGCGCTATCATGATCTCAGACTTGAGACTATTGTCACAAGAACCAACACTACCGGAATGGATGGCAATAAAACAAGGCAGCTATTGCAATTCTAATCACTGTCATGGTCTATTCCTGGCTTACTTATTCCTTACTTTTTTGGCTTTTTTTCTGTTCTTTATTCGAGTGTGCAATGTCGGGCCCCTTTGACCTCAAAACCCATGTGGAATACAGCCCAGTTACGCCACTGCTCACCAAACACCTGATTCTCTTCAATCTGGGTACAAATAACACAACTTTAGACTTAAACAGTGAGCCATGCATATGCCAAAGTCCAGTTTTGTACACAGGTGATGCACTTATCATCCCGTTGTCAGGTGACATAGTGTAAAGAACTAAAGGGGGGTGGATGGATGTGTCAAACAAACAGAACTTTGCTCCAGGAGGCCGAGGTTTGTGTCCCACGTGAAACAAAATGCAAAATTCATTTAAAGTTTTAAGTTACCCGACATTACTTACACTGGTGGAATGCAACAGTTATTAATACACCTGTGAGTCTTCTGGTATGACATGTCAAAATGTCTGCTGTGCAACTATTCCATTGTGGAGTTTGACCGTTAAACTGTTGTTCATGAGTTCTGTGTTCAGGATTTTTTGGGGTGGACTTGAAACATGGCTTGGTGACATGCTGAGCCATCTTTTCCCAAACACGACATGTTTCTGTGTTGCAGCAAACTCAGAACACACATTTATTACTGGTTTACACAAACTTTAATTCACCCTGTTAGATTTGAAAATATTCTGTCTCTACACACTGTTTTCCCCCGCAGCTTCTCTAATGTCCGACCTTCCTCTCGCCCCTCTCCTCCTCCTCTATTGTTGCACCTAATGCAGAAAGTTGCAGCCTGTTTCATGGCTGATTTAAAATACTGTTGTCCCTATTGTTGTCACTTAGACACAAAAACAAGAGAAAACAGGGTCAGTCCTGGTTGAAAAATACCAACGTAACCTTTAAGTTATAATGAAAAAAGGAAGAATTGGTTCACCACAGAACAGATTTTAGTTATGATCTTGTAGTATGTAGCTCCTACTGGACCTCATTCATCGAAATGAGTCAGAGAAATGAAAAGCAACCCAGTTCATGAGCAAACGGACTTGAAATAAAGTAAATAACCTGTCTGTATAAATGACTGAACACCAGATGAGAGAGTACATTCTACCACAAACTGAATCCATCCTCAACAACAAACTCACAATAACATTCAGTTGTTTTTTTACAACTTGTAGCTCTGTGCACATATTGAACTGTACGTCTTCATAGCTTGGATTAAAAGTGCCCCTATAAACTCCCACTGCAGCCACCTTTACCAAATCAACCCGCGACTGCTGCTTCATTGTGTTCATAATTGTAATCCCTTGGACCGATGAAAGGGGCGAACTATGCTGGTTAATTAAAACTGCAATCAAATTTACCCCTTAAACTGGCTGCAAAAAGGGACCTCATTCAATTAAATCATGCATCACTTTCCTTTCAATAACACACAAACAAACAAAGTGAGGGGGATGGAGTCGCGCAAATCCACACGCGTGTTGATTGCCTGCTACAGCTGGGATTTTTCTTTAATTTGGTAAACAGTGGCTGAGGTGGCGCTTGAGGTGCCGTGGAGGAGAGTCCGGGGAGCAAAGGGGATTAAAGACCCTTCCACTGGCCTTCTATTGGCACTTGTCATGCACTTAATTTGATGCTGTAATTAACTTCTGAAATCTCAAGGCATTTTTGCGGCATGTGTACACGGGATTCTTTGCAGATAAACCGCGAGTGGAGGCTGATAGGACCGAGCGGCTGACTACTGCAGAAAGCATTTCCTGTTTATCTCTTCCCACTACAAGTAAGAGCATGATCCCAGAGCCCTCTGAAGGCCCAATGTTATACATCCACATTGTGTGTGTGCGTGTCTGTGTGTGTGTGTGTGTGTGTGTGTGTGTGTGTGTGTGTGTGTGTGTGTGTGTGTCACGTGTCTGTGTCTGTGTGTTCATGTGCATTTTTGTGTGAGTAATTATATTGATGGAATACCTTGTGCTTGCAATGTTTCCTTCCATTTAGAGGCTCACTTTGCACAGCAGATGTCGTCCACCTGCTACTTGGTATCTGCCTGCTTGACTGAGAAAATATAAAACAGTCAATGACCTGGACTCTGAGAAATAAAGGTGCTAACTAGAACCATACAGGGTTCTTCAGATCATAATCGTTTAAAAGGATATTCCAGGGGTTGCAGCCAAATTTCAGCTAAAAACATGGTGTAAATGGCTTCTTTTGTGGTTAAATTTTAATGTCGCAGCTCACAGACACTTGGATTACACCACACAAGCAGGATGGAGACATTTTGTGTTTGTTTTGTGTTCTTTTTTTAAAATATATATATATATTTTATCTCTCTTTATGGTCTCCATTCACTGCCATTAGCTGCAACCCTATTTTCTGCTGAAACTCCAGGATTGTTTTGTGAACTGAAGATCTTCACCCATCCTCCATCACCAAAAGAACCCTTTTATATTCCAGTTGTTTCACTGAACCCACCCAGGTTGTTCTTATCCAGAACCCTTTTAGATTCCAAAGATTTCGCCCACCAAAGTCTTCACAAAATTATCCATCAATCATTTTAATAATCTATGTTACAGTTACCAGTGTTTTTAAACTGAGTAAACACGTTTTAACACCTGTGCTCTCAATAATCCTCGAAGAAAACACAAAAAGGGTTCTTTGAATGAGAACAGTTCTTAATTGAACACTTTTTTACAAAGAACCCTTGAGGAACCCTTTCTTCAAAAAAGGATTCTTCAGAAGCAAATGATTCTCGGTAGAACCTCAGCCCTTCAGGAGGAACCTTTTTGGATCCCTTGTTTCTAAGAGTGTACCTGGATGCAGTCAAGGGTGTAAGGCATTTTTGTACTTATATAAACAGACACGTGCAGACACACACACTGAACAATGTGTGAACAAACACAGCACACACACACACACACACACACACACACACACACACACACACACACACACACACACACACAGGTAAATCAATTCATGCAGAAATCCATGAGGGTTTAACAGAACGGAGAGCGCAGGCGACTTTTTTTTCATGTGGGCCAGCCAATCACGCGATAATTGCTTTGAAATTAAGTACCTTTTGTATTTGAATGCTAATTAACAGATGAAAGAAAATACTCAATAAGTCATTAACAGAAAACTGAAAGAAAATGTTGACCAAGTGACTGCTTTAAAAAATGTGACATTCTTTTTTTCCATATTTTTAAGCACCAACTGCAGATAGATTGACTGTTTAAATGAGAGCAGATAATGAATTGCCATTGACCTTGATACACACTCATTTGAACATAATTAAATCAAATGCTGCCCTGTTGGTTATTTACTGTAGGTGGCTCTAGATTCAATTTAGCTCAGAGTCCCATTAGATATATTTTACAGTTAAAACTTCCCACCTAAAATAAGACATATACTGTATTTAAACACATCTGGCTTGTAATTAATCCATATAGAGAGGTTTTGGCCTCTCAGTGCGGCAAAAGTACAGTACTTGGATGGTTAATTTCACATTTCAACTCCACTGCCCTCCGCCCCTCTCTGGGTCACAGAAAAATATGAGGCTTCCCTCTTTTTGCAGCCTTGAGATAAGAACGCATTGTGTTCTCTGCACATGCAGCCTCTCCCATAAGTAATATGCATTTCTCTGAAAAAATAAAATAAAACACTGAATATCATTTGAATATCTTCTAGGGAAAATGATTCTGTAAATGCATGGAAAAGACCCCGCTGAACTGTTGAGATGTGAGCAAGGGCACAGTGAAGGGACAACAGCAAGATAAATAGACTCTGTTTGGTTCGTACATGTCAATGTGTGTAACATCGACATGCACATATAAAAAAAAACAGCCTTTACTCAACTACTGGAGTTAAAAGTACCACAAGGAGTTTTTAACTGGTTATGAAACCATTCTAGTTTAATAGTGATCCCTCTATATGATCTACATAAACAAAGGAGACCATCAGAAAGTTTATTGGCTATTTCCATATTGTTATTATTATTATCTGTTACAAGGCATTGTTCACATGTTCCCAGGCAAAGTTATAGTGAGTAGTACGTTAGCCAGTTAAAAAGAAGCAGGAGGAGATTTTTATTTCCATCATTTTATTTTTGATCTTATATGTTGTGGTAATGGAGTAATGAGGATTTTTTTTTTTCAGATGATTATATACTGAAAACATGAATATTATAGGCTGATTCTATTTCTGTCAAATCTTACACACTGGACCTTTACGTATAACTTAGGTACTTACTTTAGGTACAGTAGCACTGCATTATTTCAGAGGGAAATATAACTTTTACTCCACTACCTTCACATAACAGTGGTAGTTACTGCCTTGGTTTTCAGATTAAGATTTTACATAAAGAAATAAAAACCTAAATCAACAAAAAATGTTTAATGCATCGTTTAAATAAATAAACCAATTGTTCCCAACTTTTTTGGACAGTGATTTCTTACAAAAATGCTCATCCCCCCTCTTAATGTCCAGGTTGTTCAGTGTTCAGT